>CM023834.1:0-55000 GCA_013266295.2 Branchiostoma floridae x Branchiostoma japonicum
CAGTCACTTTGTTCTGCAGTACCTTGCTGGCGATCCAGGCGGCGCTGCAAGTAAGAAAACACAGGTTTCAGAATGTTTAAAACGCCAAAGAAATCGTAAACAAACTAATCCTCTCTGCCATCAATTCTAAGTATCAGAGATTAAAAAAAAACATAACATCAATTAGAAAATGTAAGACATGTGATGGACGTGCAAGGGAAGAGAATGTGAGTTTGACCCGCCATTTGTTCTCAGGAAGGGACCATGAGCTCGGCTCCATCCTGGAGGCGGCTTCGCTAAATTTCACCCAAAACATAAAGTTGAATGCTACGCTACGGTGAGTTAGCGCTACGCTAATTTTTCATCAATATTTTTTAAACATCAGCCAGGAAAACATATAGGAATTGTGTAAAGTGCCATGTTCGGTTCTGCCAAGCTACCGATCCACAACTGTTGCTGAGGGCATTATATAAGTCTCTAGTAAATGCGGCCGATTCAAGAGTCTCCACGGCTAGTCCAGTAAACACGATTTTACACAAAATTTTACAGAAAATAAAGCTAATAGTGACGCTCCTGAATTCAGCTACCTTTTTCTCGACAATTTTGAGGAAAATCTGTAAGAACCCAATACTTCTAAAACAACTTTCGACGAAACATTTGTCACCAGGACGCAGGCAGGTGTGATTGAAGGGCGGTGATTGACAGCTAGGTCAGACGGACAGCCGTCATCGTCCGAAAATGAAAATCTCTTCAGGATTTACAAGACGAATTTCACGAAAACGTTTCAAATAATAGATAAGCTAAACTACATGTTAATAGCTAGCTAATAGTAACTATGGTAACTAGCCCATAATCCTCGGCCCGTACCGGGTCTTGCTACACGCGTACACGGGACCCCGCACCTGTTTCCCCGGGCCCCACACATGAGAACTACCGCTACATTTCTCAATTTTCCTGATAAAAACTGCAAAAACTAACCTAACAGTGATACTACTAGATGTCATAACATTTTGCCTATTAATTTTGAGGCTAAATTTGTGAGAACCTATTAATTAAATGCAACTTTTGACGTAACATTTGCCACCCGTACGGTTGTGGGAAAGCCTAGGTCTAAGGCAAGGGCGATGATTGACAGCTCAGTCAGACGGTCAGCCGCCGTTCAAAAATGAAAATTTCAACTTGACTAATTCCTTGAGGATTTGCGAAAAGCACTTCACGAAAACGTTTCAGATAATAGCTAGCTCGGCTCACTTCAACTATATGTGTAACTGCAGTTACCAACTTGTAGCTGTTTCCTGAGCTCCGTAACGGGGTTTGCCTCCGTGCGGGACCTTCCAGCTGTTTCACCGGGGCCCCATTACTACAGTGCGCTACTTGATATTCCTCAACATTTCCCGATAAAAACTGCTAAAACCGACCTAAAACTGATGCCGCTAGATGTCGCAACATTTTATCGAATAATTCTGAGGTAAACATGAGGAGGAAAGTTGGTTTTTCTTGAATTTCTGACCGACGAGTTTGTGAACGTAAACACGAGTGAGGCCGCCATCAACATTTAGTCAATCAGTCTCAAAATTTTCCAAATAAAATCTGCCAAACTGATCCAAAAATATAACAACATTTTGTAGGATAATTCTATGACAAACATGAGGGGGTAAATAAATTCTTCTTCGAATTTTGACCGACAATATCCCACTATAAACCTCCTTGCAATATCCAATCAAGAAGTTTAAAAATAAAAGTTCAAATCAACAGTCAAGAATTTCTGACTGGAAATTTAAAAAAAATACGGAGAAAAATTACACATCCACGCTGCTTTCACCGTGTAGACCAACGTCTTTGAAAAATAATTATAACTTGATGAACATTAAAGGAATTTCTGACAGGAAAATTTAGACATTCCTGACACGATTTTACGCTACCTCTTTGCTCTAACCGAGCCTCCTATTAAAAATGCTATAAAAACTCAAATTTACCTCAAAGTCTCCATCACAAATATCTTAAAATTAAGCGAGAATAGGACAGGACACATAACAGACTGCTCTACGTATGGTATACGGTTAATACGTGGGTAAAGCATGAAATTCTACCGCAGAAAATTGGAAAAATCCTCACCTGATTGTTGACAACCTCTCTCAAGGTGCGTCCAGCGCGAAATGCCAAAAAGTTTGTGCATCACGTGACGTGTTAAGGTTGTCCAATAAGGTTTCTTGGTAGGGAAATAAAACCGCCAATCAACACGATAGAACGTGGATCGTGATTGGTCTATCGGACTTTGGACTATCACATTGTGCTCAGGTGGAATACGATAGTCAATGTTTTTACGTTCTTGTCATTTAACGGTATTTGCGGAATATTTGACTTGTAATACATACAAAAATTTATGATATTACACATTTTGGAGATACACATTTCATACTTTTGTCGGTCAAAAAGGGAAAAAGGAAAGCATAGCGATACACCCCCGACAATTTGTTCACTTTTGGATTCATCAACAGATGTAACGGCTATAAACACAAATTTGGGAATATTTATCTATTTTAGTCTATCATATATCATTTCTCGATAATAAATAGTTTGGACATTGGCCATGGATATTAATTAATTGTGTAGTTGTCAAAAATGTTTTGGTCTAATGGTGTGTCTTATTTTTCGTTGGTGAGGGGGTAAAAAAGAAGATATTTTTAAAACCATTCATAACGTTAACAGAGCATTTCTTTAATACATTTAGAAAAACAGTATCATCGTTTGTACATGCTTCTTTGTTCACGAACCTCTGATGACCACGTTACTGTTTATTTCGTATCGGGAAGTGAATCCATTCATCCATCCACCCCCAGTTTGGAATGGTTGGTCTCCCGCCACTCTGAGAAAGGGGGACAGTCCATTTCCAGTCAGTACAGGTACTGAAGCACACTGTCGGGGACGGTTCAGTGACAACCTGGGAGATCGTCTTGAGCCCGGTTTTGCAAGTTGTCGCCTTCTATTTGAGTAGCCTGGTTACCAGACCTATTTTAGCTCACGAGTCCTACTTGAGTGGTCACAACTTCAGTAATAAATGTACTAATTTCAATTATGATTTCAATAAAGTTGATGTCAACGGTCAATGATGTAATTGTGTATTGTAAATATTGGATGATGACTGTTGTGGTAACTATATGTAGTGATGACAATACAAAATAAATCATGTATATTGTGCAGTCTCGCTGTATTACTTGCACGGTCCAATCCCTATGTTCCGAAATGCCTATGTTCCGAAATGCCTATGTTCCGAAATGCCTATGTTCCGAAATGCCTATGTTCCGAAATGCCTATGTTCCGAAATGCCTATGTTCCGAAATGCCTATGTTCCGAAATGCCTATGTTCCGAAATCCCTATGTTCAGAAATCCCTATGTTCAGAAATCCCTATGTTCAGAAATCCCTATGTTCAGAAATCCCTATGTTCAGAAATCCCTATGTTCAGAAATCCTTAATAATATGTAAATGTAGTGATGTATGCAATGGTCATTGGGTCGGAAGCGTTGCTGTGTTGTCTTACAGCTCCGTGGCTAATACATATGTTTTATTGCAGATACTTAGCGGAGGGCAAATTGCAAGTGCAGTCAAACCTGCGTTTGCCGACCATTTGCCGTCCGGCTTTTTTCTGGGTCCCGATTTTCCCCGTACACGTACAACGTGCTCAATGACCCTTGCTCAAACCAGACCGGCTTGTCTGACGAGACCACACACGGCCAAATCGCTGCCCATGACGACGGCGTCATTTTCATGTTTGTGGCGACATCGGTTTTCGATGACGAGTAGCATGAAATCATGGTGAAATTGGCTAGTTGGAGCAAGGACTCATGCTGGTTGGGGACTGAACGATATTTACCGGAGGAAACACGGAGATAAAATTTGGGCCCCACCTGCTTTAGAACCCGAACCATGTTCGATCTGACGTAATTCGAACCGAACGGTGTTCGATCTGGGGTTACCGCCGACGGGTTCAAAGTTTTTGTACTAAGTTTGTAGATTTTGCCTGTTTACTTTAAAGATGTTCTCCAGGTGTTCCATTCATCCAACAGCCAATAATGGAGTGGATATTGCTGCATTTTCTTTGCATATGAATCAATGTGAATCGTTCACAGTTACCGACTGTGTTTGTTTGTTATGAATAATGTTCTGGTATATGTATATATATATATATATATATATATATATATATATATATATATATATATATATATGAGTGAGAGGTAACGTGCGATGCAGAAACAGCAACAGACCCAGAAAAGGATGCACGGCCAGACGTGTTCACAGCTTTATTGGAAGATCCACAGTTATACACACAACCGGTAATAGAGGCTGGCTGGCAAACAGGAGACATACATGAGATGCCATCTCCTTAAGTACATGGGACAAGGTACCATTTCCTTAAAGACATGCATGACAGAAAGGACAAGGTACCATCTCCTTAAAGACATGCATGTAGCAAGGGACAAGGTACCATCTCCTTAAAGACATGCATGTAGCAAGGGACAAGGTACCATCTCCTTAAAGACATGCATGTAGCAAGGGACAAGGTACCATCTCCTTAAAGACATGCATGTAGGAAGGGACAAGGTACCATCTCCTTAAAGACAAGGGACCATGTCTTGCAAGACGTCTCCATCCACCCCTAAGTGCCCCTGCTGACCTGTGACCTCACCTGTAGGAGGTGTTCTGTGATGTCACCTGTCAGCAGGTGCCCAGGGAGAATGCGGACTGAACATGACCACTACAATGACACAAGAAATATCTACAGTAACAGTTTAACTTCCGGACAGATGAGACCAAACTCAGGTCCTCAGCAGTAGTGATTTGGGGCGGAGACGCACATTAATCTTTACATGTAGAGATGACAGGTTTTTACTGGCGCAGCCTCTCTGCGGTTATCATAATGTACATGAAAGTAGAGAAATAGTTTTAATAGTGTCTAAATACTTACATCAAGCGGCAATGTTCGGGTGTGAAACGCAGCTCTGTCTAATGTTTCATGGCTTTTTCTTACATCTGGTGTAAAAGAATCCAGTTCACAGCCGAACCCCCATGTCTCTACCTAACATGCAAATGTCATAAGGTAAGCACTAGCGGACACACTGCTAATATGCCAACTATGTTGGCGAAAGAGTCACGACAATCTTGTCCACAAAATCATCTCACGTTAGAAACACAGTTACATATTCCAGAAGAGATACACACCACTCTGCTCTGACTAATCTTTTCCACACCATGCCATTTGCCATGTTCCTCTGTGGAGTCTAATCCAGACAACTTGTGAACACCCTTCTGCACCAAGTTCACCAGTTTCCATGGTGCTTTGGCACACCCTTAGTGCTACAAAACAGCCCTGCAGGATGTCACGAAGACAAACCCTTCTGCTAGGACATGCAAAACCACGTGTTTACAAGTTTGCTGCATTGTAGTTCCATCGGATCTGAGGTAAATAAACAATTAGAACCCTGTTGATTTCTGGAAGAGCATGATTTTGTCACTTTGATGACATCAAGCAAGTTGCAAGTACATGTAGTAAAATTCGAGTTGCTGCAGTAACTTTTTACCTGACCAATTTGTACATTTTGCATGAGTACAGACGGCTGTACATTCTAAGCCATTTGTTTTTCCCGGAAGACTATTTGTGCAGGTAATATGCCAATACAACCCTGCAGGCTGGCACAGTAAACAAACCCTACCTATCTGGCACTGTATCCTTCATTATTAACGTACACTATGGCAAAAGTACAGAAATGGCAGGTATTTCTGGCACAGTACTGATTGGCACAAAACTATTCAAAAATTCTGCATACGGCAAGAGTTACCGGGCTTGTCCAAGTCAGCTAACCAAACTGATGATTACTCTTAAACTATAATAAAGGGATTTTCCAAAACTGACAACTTAACTAAATTGTGGTACAAGTAGCAGTACACCATAGCAAACTGTGGTACAAGTACCAGTACACCATGATAGCAAACTATGGTACAAGTACCGGTACACCATAGCAAACTGTAGTACAAGAAAAGGGTTGTAAATGAGTTGTACATGAATGAGCTGTGTTAGTGTGAATATGCTATGTGAGAAATGTGAATATCCACTTTTGTTAGTATGAATAGTGCAGGTACCAGGTACAGGGGCTAGGCTGACATTAGTGTGAATGGTGCAGGTACCAGGTACAGGGGCTAGGCTGATGTCAGTGTAAATGGTGCAGGTACCAGGTACAGGGGCTAGGCTGATGTTAGTATGAATAGTGCAGGTACCAGGTACAGGGGCTAGGCTGATGTCAGTGTGAATGGTGCAGGTACCAGGTACAGGGGCTAGGCTGACATTAGTGTGAATGGTGCAGGAACCAGGTACAGGGGCTAGGCTGATGTTAGTGTGAATGGTGCAGGTACCAGGTACAGGGGCTAGGCTGATGTCAGTGTGAATGGTGCAGGTACCAGGTACAGGGGCTAGGCTGATGTTAGTGTGAATGGTGCAGGTACCAGGTACAGGGGCTAGGCTGACATTAGTGTGAATGGTGCAGGAACCAGGTACAGGGGCTAGGCTGATGTTAGTATGAATGGTGCAGGTACCAGGTACAGGGGCTAGGTTGATGTCAGTGTGAATGGTGCAGGTACCAGGTACAGGGGCTAGGCTGATGTCAGTGTGAATGGTGCAGGTACCAGGTACAGGGGCTAGGCTGATGTCAGTGTGAATGGTGCAGGTACCAGGTACAGGGGCTAGGCTGATGTTAGTATGAATGGTGCAGGTACCAGATACAGGGGCTAGGCTGATGTCAGTGTGAATGGTGCAGGTACCAGGTACAGGGGCTAGGCTGACATTAGTGTGAATGGTGCAGGTACCAGGTACAGGGGCTAGGCTGATGTTAGTGTGAATGGTGCAGGTACCAGGTACAGGGGCTAGGCTGATGTCAGTGTGAATGGTGCAGGTACCAGGTACAGGGGCTAGGCTGATGTCAGTGTGAATGGTGCAGGTACCAGGTACAGGGGCTAGGCTGATGTCAGTGTGAATGGTGCAGGTACCAGGTACAGGGGCTAGGCTGATGTCAGTGTGAATGGTGCAGGTACCAGGTACAGGGGCTAGGCTGATGTCAGTGTGAATGGTGCAGGTACCAGGTACAGGGGCTAGGCTGATGTTAGTGTGAATGGTGCAGGTACCAGGTACAGGGGCTAGGCTGATGTCAGTGTGAATGGTTCAGGTACCAGGTACAGGGGCTAGGCTGACATTAGTGTGAATGGTGCAGGAACCAGGTACAGGGGCTAGGCTGATGTTAGTGTGAATGGTGCAGGTACCAGGTACAGGGGCTAGGCTGATGTCAGTGTGAATGGTGCAGGTACCAGGTACAGGGGCTAGGCTGATGTTAGTATGAATGGTGCAGGTACCAGATACAGGGGCTAGGCTGATGTCAGTGTGAATGGTGCAGGTACCAGGTACAGGGGCTAGGCTGATGTTAGTGTGAATGGTGCAGGTACCAGGTACAGGGGCTAGGCTGATGTCAGTGTGAATGGTGCAGGTACCAGGTACAGGGGCTAGGCTGATGTTACAAGTGTGAATGGTGCAGGTACCAGGTACAGGGGCTAGGCTGATGTTACAAGTGTGAATGGTGCAGGTACCAGGTACAGGGGCTAGGCTGATGTTAGTGTGAATGGTGCAGGTACCGGGTACAGGGGCTAGGCTGATGTCAGTGTGAATGGTGCAGGTACCAGGTACAGGGGCTAGGCTGATGTTACAAGTGTGAATGGTGCAGGTACCAGGTACATGGGCTAGGCTGATGTTACAAGTGTGAATGGTGCAGGTACCAGGTACAGGGGCTAGGCTGATGTTACAAGTGTGACCATCCAATGTTGCCAGACTGCAAACAGAGCCGTGCCATGCACATGTGGGAAACTGTTTCTAGCAGTCGGTTCAATACTGTTCAGTTCTGCCTTGGGTTCTGAGGCAGTGCACAAGATATGGAGCCATGCCTAACAAAGCACAAAGTGTTGCAGCCTCTCTTATTGCTTTTACACATTTCAAACTACAATTATCACAAAGAACATGATCTACAGCAAACGGACACAATGGCTCACCCCTGGTGCTGCCACGCAGTACACGTGGCTCCACATGTCAAAGTTCAGCACTGGTGTGACCCCAATATACTGTGGGTGTGAAAGTTCAGAGGTTGGAAGATAAAGGTCAACAGGTGGAAATGCTAAGGATGATTTCCTACTACTATTGAAGTATGCAGCACGGTGGTTAAGGCTACGGGTCGTGTTTACCTAAATCTGTGGGAAGTACAGAGCCAGCTTTACAGTGGAGTTCTTACATGTTAGGACACAATGTCATGGCTATACACAGTAGACCTACCCTTGGTTAAGTGAACGTAGTTGGATAAAGCACCTACCTAGTAGTAATACCTAACCCTACAGAACGGAGCAGCAGAACTTTGGGTGATTCCACTTTAGCCAGGGGTGGTGCAGCTGTCTGCTCTTCTCTTATGTCTTATGGACCTGCCCAAGGTGACCTTGTGTTCGTCCAGCCAAGACTTAAAGGAGAGCAGACAACTGGAAGTCACCACTGTGGGTTTTCGCTCGAGTGAGCGATACCTTATCTACAGAGATGTTCCACTAGTACAGTTTAGCGTAGTGAAGGAAGGTTCCTGCCTATGATAGAAGCAGAGTGAAGTGAGTCCAGGTTTTGCTTCTTCAACTAGATAGCTACTCTTGTAGGTCTACTTTTCACAGGAATATATCTTCAAAGTCAATCAATCAATAAGTTTTTATCTATTCAAACTTCTTCAAAAGTCCCCACTTTTTCCAAGTCCAGTCTCCCCCATTCCATCTGAAGTAGGCTGCTAAGAAAAGAGCATTTTGTTCAGATCCTTCACAAATGTTCAAAAACCGCCCTTGCCGTAGCAACCATTGCCATAGCAACCGCCAAGTGAGTAAGATAAGTGTTGTTATAACATTGCCTATTTCATACAGGGTTAGGTTATATCATGTTCTTGCTATGCGAAGGCTTATTCATATTTATTACTTCAGCTTGGTTGTAGACTATAGAAGCCCTGTAGTTTTGACTTGACCCATGGCTATGGGACCTTATCTTGTTCTTGTGCTACTGTCGTCCTGTTTAGCTGAGCGGGGCACGGCTGTTGTCCCGTTTGCAGTCCTCCAGATTGACCGACACGGCGTTGGACTCCGAGCGTGGCTGGTGACGACGCTCAGTGCACTTGTCCTTCAGTACCTGTAGGGGAAACAACAACATATTAAATACTTCAGTACCTGTAGGAGAAACAGCAACATATTAAATACTTCTGTACTGGTAGGGGAAACAACAACATAATAAATACTTCTGTACTGGTAGGGGAAACAACAACATAATAAATACTTCTGTACTGGTAGGGGAAACAACAACATATTAAATACTTCTGTACTGGTAGGGGAAACAACAACATAATAAATCCTCCATACTTTACAACACTCTAAGCCTAGGGGTTCTGTCCCCTCCATTTTTTATAACACTAGGGTTCCCTCCATACTTAAGGAGTCTGTTCCTTTAAGTAAGAAATGCAGCTGAAGCTTAACTTGAATCACGACAGGTGAATTTACCAAACAGAAGTGTTAAAAATTGTAACAAACCTCATAGAGGTAGTCAAAGAGCTCCAGAATGGTCAGGATACTGGCTCCAATGAACAGGCCCATTTGTCCTCCAATGTCACCTTGGGAAGGTCAAAAGTACAAAGGTCAGAGGTTGTAGCAAAAAAAGGTAAGGCAAGTTAATTACAGTGGGTTAATTTTTATCAGCAATGATTAAAATGTGCAGGTGAGTTAGTTGGTATTGGAGGGTGGTAAGGTAAGCAACTTTATATTTCAGATGACCTGCAACTTGAATGTGCTGAAATATGAAGATATCAGTAAGTGAGACAGCTAAGGAACCTTGTGTTAGGCAGGGGGGTCTTGTGTTGGGAAGGGGGGTCTTGTGTTGGACTGGGGGTCTTGTGTTGGGCAGGGGGTCTTGTGTTGGGCAGGGGGGGTCTTGTGGTGGACTGGGTAGTCTTGTGTTGGGCAGGGGGGTCTTGTGTTCAGCTGGGCAGTCTTGTGTTTGACTTGGGGGTCTTGTGTTGGACTTGGGGGTCTTGTGTTGGACTGGGGGGTCTTGTGTTTGACTTGGGGGTCTTGTGTTGGACTGGGGGTCTTGTGTTTGACTTGGGGGTCTTGTGGTGGACTGGGGGGTCTTGTGTTGGACTGGGGGTGTCTTGTGTTCAGCTGAGGAGGTCTTTTGTTGGACTGGGGGGTCTTGTGTTGGGCAAGGGGGGGTCTTGTGTTCAGCTGGGGGGTCTTGTGTTGGACTGGGTAGTCTTGTGTTGGGCAAGGGGGTCTTGTGGTCAGCAGGGGGGTCTTGTGTTCAGCAGGGGGGTCTTGTGTTCAGCAGGGGGGTCTTGTGTTCAGCTGGGGGGTCTTGTATTGGACTGTGTAGTCTTGTGTTGTGCAGGGAGGTCTTGTGTTGAACTGGGGGTCTTGTGTTCAGCTGAGGGGGTCTTGTGTTGGACAGGGGGTCTTGTGTTTGATGGGGGTTCTTGTGTTCAGCTGGGGGGTCTTGTGTTGGGCAGGGGGGGTCTTGTGTTGGGCAGGGGGGTCTTGTGTTCAGCAGTGGGGTCTTGTGTTGGGCGGGGGGGGTCTTGTGTTGGGCAGGGGGGTCTTGTGTTGGGCGGGGGTGGTCTTGTGTTGGGCGGGGTGTGTGTCTTGTGTCGGGCGGGGTGTGTGTCTTGTGTTGGGCGGGGTGTGTGTCTTGTGTTGGGTGGGGGGTGTGTCTTGTGTTGGGCGGGGTGTGTGTCTTGTGTCGGGCGGGGTGTGTGTCTTGTGTCGGGCGGGGTGTGTGTCTTGTGTTGGGTGGGGGGTGTGTCTTGTGTTGGGTGGGGGGTGTGTCTTGTGTCGGGCGGGGTGTGTGTCTTGTGTTGGGCGGGGTGTGTGTCTTGTGTTGGGCGGGGTGTGTGTCTTGTGTTGGGCGGGGTGTGTGTCTTGTGTTGGGTGGGGTGTGTGTCTTGTGTCGGGCGGGGTGTGTGTCTTGTGTTGGGCGGGGTGTGTGTCTTGTGTTGGGTGGGGGGTGTGTCTTGTGTTGGGTGGGGGGTGTGTCCTTGTGTCGGGCGGGGTGTGTGTCTTGTGTTGGGGCGGGGTGTGTGTCTTGTGTCGGGCGGGGGGTGTGTCTTGTGTTGGGTGGGGGGGGTGTCTTGTGTCGGGCGGGGTGTGTGTCTTGTGTTGGGCGGGGTGTGTGTCTTGTGTTGGGTGGGGTGTGTGTCTTGTGTTGGGTGGGGGGTGTGTCTTGTGTCGGGCGGGGTGTGTGTCTTGTGTTGGGCGGGGTGTGTGTCTTGTGTCGGGCGGGGTGTGTGTCTTGTGTTGGGTGGGGGGGGTGTCTTGTGTCGGGCGGGGTGTGTGTCTTGTGTTGAGTGGGGTGTGTGTCTTGTGTTGGGTGGGGGGGGGTGTCTTGTGTCGGGCGGGGTGTGTGTCTTGTGTTGGGCGGGGTGTGTGTCTTGTGTCGGGCGGGGGGTGTGTCTTGTGTCGAGCGGGGTGTGTGTCTTGTGTTGGGCGGGGTGTGTGTCTTGTGTTGGGTGGGGGGTGTGTCTTGTGTTGGGTGGGGGGTGTGTCTTGTGTTGGGCGGGGGGTGTCTTGTGTTGGGCGGGGGGGTCTTGTGTTGGGGGTGGGTCTTGTGTCGGGCCATGCATCAGTGACATGCCAAAGTCAGGCAGAACTTGAGGAAGCACCACTGCAGATTGGACGGGGATATCGAGTCACTATCAGTAGTTATGCATCTTAGGTTTTATGGTGAAGGTTCAAGTTTCATGATCAGTTTTTTTCTAATTCTGTCAAGTCCCTGATTTGAAAAACAAAGCATTCTTGAAAAAAAAACATGATCCCCTACAATCCTACATGGTCTGTTCCTTTTCACCCAATTCCAGTGGTCAAACTTGTGGAAGATTCCATTGCCATGCACCTGCAGGGGGAAAAAAGATGACAACTCCAATGCACGAGACTTACCCAGCAGAGAGGCTACCTCATAGGCCTTTTGCTGTTCAATAGTTTCATAGTTTAGCGCCTCGAAGAAGATATTCATCACCAGAGTGTTCTTCCTGCACGAGGAAAGAGAAGACACAAAACACCCCACAAGGTTACACCACGACACAACACCGCGCTAGTCTACACACCCACACCTACCGAGGAGAGAGGCAACCTCGTATGCCTTTTGCTGCTCGATTGTTTCGTAGTTGAGCGCTTCGAAGAAGACGTTCAAAACCAGGGTGTTTTTCCTGTGTGTGAAGAAAAGAATACCCTGGGAGGTTTTTTTTTAAAATTTCGGTCCCGAGTTTCTACCCACTAGTAGCAAGACTTGCCAGCTCCACATCCTCAGCCCAGTTTCCCTGCTCTGAGCTGAATAACATGTTGGCTCAAGTAGCCACGTCTATGCTGAGCAAAGCGGGGAAACCACATACAGACTGGGAAATATTGTGAACAAAATAATACCCAACTTCCAAGTGGAAAAAACAAGAACAAGACTACAACCTGTAACAGTTATAATTAAGGATGCAATAAACATACATGGCTTCATATCTATAAACAGCTTAAGCAGCTTCATATTCAAACTGTTCAAAAATCAATTTTTACTGTCACTGTCCACTGTTTTTTCTTTCCACCTAAACACAAAATTTATCCCAAAAACCTACAAACTACAAGGTTCAGAGCAAAGGTCACCGAATTGTGGCTCACCGAAGTCACCAACAACTGGCCTTAGCATGCCAACAATCAAGAACACACCATGTGCCAATTGCACATTCACACTCCCCTGTGCACATTCACACTCCCCTGTGCACATTCACACTCCCCTGTGCACATTCACACTCCCCTGTGCACATTCACACTCCCCTGTGCACATTCAAACACACCTGTGCACATTCACACTCCCCTGTGCACATTCACACTCCCCTGTGCACATTCACACTTACCTGTGCACATTCACACTCTCCTGTGCACATTCACACTCCCCTGTGCACATTCACACTCCCCTGTGCACGTTCACACTCCCCTGTGCACATTCAAACACACCTGTGCACATTCACACTCCCCTGTGCACGTTCACACTCCCCTGTGCACATTCACACTCCCCTGTGCACATTCACACTCCCCTGTGCACATTCACACACCCCTGTGCACATTCACACTCCCCTGTGCACATTTACACTCCCCTGTGCACATTCACACTCCCCTGTGCACATTCACACTCCCCTGTGCACATTCACACTCCCCTGTGCACATTCACACTCCCCTGTGCACATTCACACTTACCTGTGCACATTCACACTCCCCTGTGCACATTCAAAGTTACCTGAAATAGTCCTCAGGCTTGCCATACTTTCTAGCCAGATATTTGACGGCTTGCTCGCTGGGGAACTTGACATGGGACATAAACAGGTTGTAGCGCGTTGTGTTGCAGGGGGTGTCGCACACACACTTCTTGTTGTCCGACTTCACCAGAAAATCTACAGGGAAAAAGTTAGTTCCACATCAATTTTGCATGAGGAGGTAAACTATTAATTCTAAAGACTTACACTGCACAGGTAGAAAGGCACAGGTAGGAAGGCACAGGTACGAAGGCACAGGTAGGACGGCACAGGTAGGAAGGCACAGGTACGAAGGCACAGGTACGAAGGCACAGGTACGAAGGCACAGGTACGAAGGCACAGGTAGGAAGGCACAGGTACGAAGGCACAGGTACGAAGGCACAGGTACGAAGGCACAGGTAGGAAGGCACAGGTAGGGAGGCACAGGTACGAAGGCACAGGTACGAAGGCACAGGTACGAAGGCACAGGTACGAAGGCACAGGTACGAAGGCACAGGTAGGAAGGCACAGGTAGGAAGGCACAGGTAGGAAGGCACAGGTAGGAAGGCACAGGTAGGAAGGCACAGGTAGGAAGGCACAGGTAGGAAGGCACAGGTAGGAAGGCACAGGTAGGAAGGCACAGGTAGGAAGGCACAGGTAGGGAGGCACAGGTACGAAGGCACAGGTACGAAGGCACAGGTACGAAGGCACAGGTAGGAAGGCACAGGTAGGAAGGCACAGGTAGGACGGCACAGGTAGGAAGGCACAGGTACGAAGGCACAGGTACGAAGGACTTACAAGAAAAGCAGTACTTACAAGAGAAGCAGTACTTACCAAGAGCTTGGTCAGCACACTCCACATAAGTGTCAGGAGTGCAGATGGGGAAGTTTCCTGCAAAAAGCACAGCAAACAGAAAGCCTTAGTGGTAAAGTTTAGCTTTAATCCAACACAAAGGAAGAACTCACCATAAATTTTCGGTCGATCTCGTCAACCTTCGTCAGATGAATGATCCACTCGCTGAATTTATGGTGAGTTCCTCCTTTGTGTTGGATTAAAGCTAAACTTTACCACTATGGAATCTACCAACACAGATGAGCTTTCATTCTAAAACAGAAAGCCTGTCAAACATTAGGAGCAGTTACAACTTACATGCATGTTGATTATGTTCCCAGCTTACAGTTAAGTCAGTGAAAATCAAAACTAGGCACCAGAACCCCTAGAAAAACATTCACTTTGGTTCTTTATTGTCTAATAATTATTTCCTATGGACAAAACAGTCTTGTGACATTACATAAGAGAAGTTGAGTACAGAAGTTGAGTATACTGCATGTGAGAGAGAGAGACACAGTACCTGGCATGTGCACCATCTTACAGCCACACTGGCTCACCACAAACTATACATGTGCTTTATGTGCTTTATGTGCTTTATTAAACTCCATTAGCGACACACAAGACATTGGTACAAAATCAAGTATGCAGCTTATCTTCCTGGAGTTAAAATACTTAACAATAGTTAAAATACACAACAATGTACTGCGTGCATGTGTGTTTACACTAGAGAGAGAGACACAGTACCTGGCATGTGCACCATCTTACAGCCACACTGGCTCACCACAAACTTGGTCTCACAGTCGATTCGACAGGCCGACGTGGTGTACTTGGCAAAGTCAAAGGTCAGGTCGTTCTCGGCCTTACACTGACCCCATGGAGCCGGCAGGTAGGTGATCTGGAAAAACGGTTGTTCAGCTTGTGAGCAAACAGGTCTGACTTCACCAGTCCACTAGCCATGGTAGCACAACACATGCATGTCGTCCCATTGTCAAAACACGTATCCCGTATGAGAGAAAAGTTCAGATATCAGCTGGTTATCTGCATCACATGGCTCTGGGGGCACAACTACATTCCCCATGACGGGCTGTCCAAGATGCACATATCCAGCTGATTCTTCACATTTGGTAACAAAAACACGTCCGAAATTTACCATCGAGCAGAAAACAAACACATGATGGTCAGACACATCATGAGTTTGTGGAGTAAAAGAGACAGAATATCACAGGAAAGCAGTAAAGATAGATAAAGTTCGTTATTTGTCAGCTGAGCATGTTTAGTTAATGAAGGAAGATACTTTGGTTTGTAAGGGGAGTCAGTGTGAAATTTGGCTGCTGAAAGTTGCTATGAAAGGAAGCGTGACTGTAGGTTGTGCTGCAGGATGTTAGTAAGTGTGACTGTAGGTTGTACTGCAGGATGTGTGACTGTAGGTTGTACTGCAGGATGTTAGTAAGTGTGACTGTAGGTTGTGCTGCAGGATGTTAGTAAGTGTGACTGTAGGTTGTACTGAAGGATGTGTGACTGTAGGTTGTACTGCAGGATGTGTGACTGTAGGTTGTACTGCAGGATGTTAGTAAGTGTGACTGTAGGTTGTGCTGCAGGATGTTAGTAAGTGTGACTGTAGGTTGTACTGCAGGATGTTAGTAAGTGTGACTGTAGGTTTTACTGCAGGATGTTAGTAAGTGTGACTGTAGGTTGTGCTGCAGGATGTTAGTAAGTGTGACTGTAGGTTGTACTGCAGGATGTTAGTAAGTCTGAGTGTCTATTGTTGTCTGCGTTCCAGGATGTGAATCTTGGTTAATGTAGTAAGAAACTAGTGTTGCTTTGGTCAGTTTACCAGCACAGCTAGGTAGAGTGTTCTTGCTACTGTGAAATTTGTTTGTGGCTGTGTCAATGCTGGAGTGAGCTTTGATTGTTGATGAAGAAAAGATAGAGTTTGGTTACTGCATTTGGAATGATCATGAAGTTTGGTTGCAGCATTAGGAATGCTCATGTGAAGTTTGGTTGCAGCATTAGTAATAGCCATGTGAAGTTTGGTTGCAGCATTAGTAATAGCAATGTGAAATTTGGTTGCAGCATTAGGAATAGTGGTGAAGTTTTTCCAAGCTTATTGGGGAACCAGTGAAAAAACTGGCTCCTGCAGTACCAATATCAAAAAGCCAGGGGGACCTTTCAAAAGCTGGCATGTTGCTTTAGCATGATGTCTACAGCAGCACAAGCTAAGTTTGTGAAACGTGAGTTTAAGCAGTAAATCTGTCATGTCATTTCTCACAAGGATGGTGGAGAGTGTTGATCCTGCAAATAAAAGTCAGTGTTATGTTAAACAGCAATGCAAGAAGGGGGACAGCAGGGAGGAAAGGCAGAATAAGTGAAGAGTTGAAGATCGCAGCTTAGCGGGAGCAACAACAGGGTCAGGTCAGGTCAACTGTATGGAGAATTTCAGTGTTTGCAGCCTTCACCAGTCCATATTGACCATGGATAGAGGCTCATTTCATTTCAGCTATGGCTCAAATTTGGGTCCGCCAACATGTGGCTGGCAGTAAGGTAGTAGATATTCCTCAACTGTAGGCAAATCAGTTTGCTCTGATAATTTGTTCATCTCAATTTCTTGCAGAACTTGTGATCCATCAGTCAGCTGGTCCACCCAAACAACTGCTGAACTTGGTGCTTGCTGACAGCAAGGCAAACTTTGCTGCACAAAGATTGTAACTCTCTTGGACTGAGCGAACATTCAAGTTTGTCATGTCCCTGTTCTGACAAGTTCCAACTTTTCAACTTAAATTTAACTTAAACCCTCATAGAAAACACCATGGTCTGTCCATGATCAGGAGTTGTAGGAGCCTTTATTGTACCTTCTGAAAAGGTAAAAGAAAACACAAAAGGAAGCATATTTTCGGCATTCTGCTGCGTAATCCCTGCCCTACAGGCCTTGTAGCTGCCTGACCCTGCGTTGCACAGTGGAGGGAGAAGCAGCAAAGTTGGTTCAGCTGACAGTGGGAGGTTGGAGCACTCTGTCATGTCTCCACACAGTATCTTCTACATACATGGTGAAACTCATCAATTCATCATAATGCAGCTAATATATCTACTATGTTTTGATATTGTGTTCAGATCTGAAGTTTTCTTTGCTTCTGACTTTCTAGTACACATGTAATATGGGTTAGGAACACATGCAGTATAGAACTGTGCCAATTTGTCACCAATCAATTAAAACTACTAAGTAGTTGCAAAAGTTAAACTGTGAGCTTTAAACCAACCCAACGTCCAACAGTCAGCGGCAACCGAACTAAGTCATGCCCAAACCAGGACTGTCATTGTCAGTCATGTATCATAAATCACACACAAAGCAACCATGAAATTGTCTCTCTAGCTGCCTGCAGTTGAACCTTGCCCTGTTGTTGCTATGGATACATGCTATTTTCAGGAGAAAACCTCATGCCAAGCAAACTTGGCCCAGGTAAGACGCGTCGATACTGGGTCTGAGGTGTTGGTTGGGAACCAGATTCCGGTCATCTGCAGCTCAAGGCGGGCACTGTGGTGAGGATTTAGAACGGAACTGTACCCTCTGCTCTTGTGTTGAAACGTAATACTGCATGCCCGGCCCCACGCCAAAGCCCAGTTCATGAATGAAGGGTGGCTCTTCTTGCGTGTGCAGCTGAATCTTGAAGCCCACCTCAAACGTTACTTCATCTGTGGGTGAAAGGCAGTACGGGATTAATACACACGGACACACAGCTAGTACAGAGAAAGGCTGTACCCTCTGTTCTTGGGTCATAAGGAAATACTGGTGCCCTGGCCCCACGCCAAACCCCAATTCATGTATGAAGGGCGGCTCCTCCTGGGTGTGTAACTGCACCTTCAGGCCAACTTCAAAGGTAACCTCATCTGAAAAATACCATGTGTAGAAAAAGCCGTGCAGAGAACAGATGCAAACAGCAATGTCCTACAGCTGGTCTTACTGTCCTACAGCTGGTCTTACTGTCCTACAGCTGGTCTTACTGTCCTACAGCTGGTCTTACTGTCCTACAGCTGGTCTTACTGTCCTACAGCTGGTCTTACTATCCTACAGCTGGTCTTACTGTCCTACAGCTGGTCTTACTGTCCTACAGCTGGTCTTACTGTCCTACAGCTGGTCTTACTGTCCTACAGCTGGTCTTACTGTCCTACAGCTGGTCTTACTGAATCTGCAGACAGCAATGTCCTACAGCTGGTCTTACTGTCCTACAGCTGGTCTTACTGTCCTACAGCTGGTCTTACTGTCCTACAGCTGGTCTTACTGAATCTGCAAACAGCAATGTCCTACAGCTGGTCTTACTGTCCTACAGCTGGTCTTACTGTCCTACAGCTGGTCTTACTGTCCTACAGCTGGTCTTACTAAATCTCACTCTTTAGGGCTTTGATTCCTCAATAAACAATAATACTCAACTTACTGCCTCCAGGAACCTAATGGAAAATACTGGAGGAGCTGCCAATGGACCTTTCCAGTCGAACACTATAAGCCCCGCCCCCTGTTCTATTTCGAACACCTCGGTCAAAATCAGCGCGGGAAGGACCGTGCAGGCCGCCGCCGCCAGAATGTCGGTTTTGCCGCTCAACTTTAGGGTCGAGTTTTCGGCAGCGAAAAATTCTCTCAGCAGCCCCAAAAAAGGGCTACGCTATCTTCGTTGAAGTACACATCCACAGAGTAAAACTTATTTGAGGAGGGGACAGGGTTAGTTTAATGAGAGCAAAATGTTTTCGCTCAATGCGGACGCGGGATGCGCCGCATAACATCACACGGTAGGCTGACAAGAGTGCCCAGTTGCTGCAGGTGTTACGCAGAGTATGTTTATCTGTGACAGGTTTTCCACGGCATTTGCTGCATGCATCGCAGCTACATACAAGCCAGGAAAAAAACGAAATGAGAAAAAAAACAGCTCGGGTGGTCACGTCGTGACGAGGAAGGGCGCAACTTATGAAGGGCTTTGTGATACAAGTAGAAACATAAGCACGCAAACATGGACATAAACAATAATGAGGGCTTCATAAACAAATATAAAAATGACAAAACGTCTTTGGTTAACTTGAAATTGCCCCCAATGTCAAAAATTCAATTTCACTGCTGAAACAATGAGTATTTATCAAGTACACATCAACTAATTTTGCTGCTCTTAGATTTCCCGCGCTGATTTTGACCGAGGTGTTCGAAATAGAACAGGTGGGTTCGACGTGTTTGATCCGGAAAGGTCCATTCTGAATTGCTTCATGCAAACATCATCAACCATTTTTCAAACATGTTACTCTTTGAGGTGATGGGTCCTTTTCAGAGTGGTCACATGCTGTACCTACCAATAATTGAAAATCTGTAAATCTGTAAATGTCAGCTAAAACAGTAACATGTGGCACCATGTATGGGCTCACACTGGTCATCACAAATCTGAACATTAATTTCAATCATAGCACGAAGGTCACATGTGCATAGCAGTGGGCTGTCCTAAGGCTGTAGCCATGGAAACATGATGACTTCACATATTGTTCTGTAGCCACGGAAACATGATGACTTCACATTTTGCTGTGACCCATTACTGAATTCACATGTCCTAAGGTCACATATACAGAGCAGTTTGTCCTGACTACTAAGGCTGTAGCCATGGAAACATAATGAGGTCACATTTTGTGCTAAAGCTGTAGCCATGGAAACATGACTAAAGCTGTAGCCATGGAAACATGACTAAAGCTGTAGCCATGGAAACTTTACTAAAGCTGTAGCCATGGAAACATGACTCAGGCTGTAGCCATGGAAACTTTACTAAAGCTGTAGCCATGGAAACTTTACTAAAGCTGTAGCCATGGAAACATGACTCAGGCTGTAGCCATGGAAACATGACTAAAGCTGTAGCCATGGAAACATGACTAAAGCTGTAGCCATGGAAACATGACTAAAGCTGTAGCCATGGAAACTTTACTAAAGCTGTAGCCATGGAAACATGACTAAAGCTGTAGCCATGGAAACATGACTAAAGCTGTAGCCATGGAAACAAGTCTCACCTGACTCTCCCCATGCAGGCATATAGTCCTCTTGCTGAACGTCCAGGAAAAACTCCACCCCGTTGCCGATCCCGCCCTTCAGCGTTTTGAGCACGGGCTGGTTCGGCGTCCCGGAGTTGAAGGTATAGCACTTCCCATACCTAGTGAAGACCTGGAAACATAAATATAAACATGTAAACACAAACATGTAAACATAAACATGAGACACAAAAATGTAGAGACCAGTCATATAGCACTTCCCATACCTAGTGAAGACCTGGAAACATAAACATAAACATGTAAACACAAACATGTAAACATAAACATGTAGAGACCAGTCATATAGCACTTCCCATACCTAGTGAAGACCTGGAAAAGGAAACAACAAACTTAACATAAACATGTAAACATAAACATGTAAACACAAACATGGAGAGACCAGTCAAGCTCAGCATGTACTGTACCTAGTCAACACCTGCAGATAGTTGGAAGATGGAAAATGACTTTGTCAGAGAAAGCCTGAAAAGGTGATTGTCCCAGCTGCATGAAAACTACCAAAAACTTGCACAGGTGATTGTCACAGCACCTGAAAACTTGTACAGGTGACTGTCACAGCACCTGAAAACTTGTACAGGTGACTGTCACAGCACCTGAAAACTTGCACAGGTGATTATCACAGCCACCTGAAAACTTGCACAGGTAACTGTCACAGCCACCTGAAAACTTGCACAGGTGATTGTCACAGCACCTGAAAACTTGTACAGGTGATTGTCACAGCCACCTGAAAACTTGCACAGGTGATTGTCACAGCACCTGAAAACTTGCACAGGTGATTGTCACAGCACCTGAAAACTCATACAGGTACATGTAATTGTCACAGCTACCTGAAATCTACCTGAAGACTTGCACAGGTGATCCTCACATCCACCTGAAAACTTGTACAGGTGATACTTTAGCTTCCTTCATAGAGAGATTTCCTTCATAGAAAAACTGATAATTAGAAAAGCTTCCACAACCCAACAGCCACCTGAAAACCACCTGCATAAATGTGCACAGGTGTGTACAGCATTCACAGCCACCTGCAAACCACCTGCAGAAATGTGCACAGGTGTTTACAGCATTCACAGCCACCTGAAAACCACCTGCAGAAATGTGCACAGGTGTGTACAGCATTCACAGCCACCTGAAATCCACCTGCAGAAATGTGCACAGGTGTTTACAGCATTCACAGCCACCTGAAAACCACCTGCAGAAATACCAGTGCAAGAAGTATGCAGAGAGACATTCTTACCTGTACATGTACCTTCCCTGTACATGCACCTTACCTGCACATGCACCTTACCTGCACATGCACCTGGTGTGAGTTGGACCCAGTCTGACTGACAGAAGTCCCCTGATCGTACTTACTTCATGACAGCCCAGACCAGCCCTTCCTTTGGCACTCTTGTAGGTTTTAAGGATAGAATGTCAAAGAATACTGAAAGCAGTGAACTGGGGTTTCTAAGTGCATGCTGTATGTGTGGGGTTTCTAAGTGCATATTGTATGTGTGGGGTTTCTAAGTGCATGTTGTATGTGTGGGGTTTCTAAGTGCATGTTGTATGTGTGGGGTTTCTAAGTGCATGTTGTATGTGTGGGGTTTCTAAGTGCATATTGTATGTGTGGGGTTTCTAAGTGCATATTGTATGTGTGGGGTTTCTAAGTGCATGTTGTATGTGTGGGGTTTCTAAGTGCATGTTGTATGTGTGGGGTTTCTAAGTGCATGTTGTATGTGTGGGGTTTCTAAGTGCATATTGTATGTGTGGGGTTTCTAAGTGCATATTGTATGTGAAGTTCACCCAGTTTACTGAACATGTTTATCTGCTTTTCAAATTATATGGACCTGAGCTGCTGTTATAGCCATATCTGCCAGAGGGGGCTGCTGAGCCATTCTGAAGAGCAATGATGACCATAGTAGTATCATATATATTGTTAGTGATGACCATAGTAGTATAATTATGTAATAATACTAAATATTAATATGATATTGCTAGTGATGACCATAGTAGTATATTGTTAGTGATTACCCAGGACATCCAATGACCATCCATTTGCCATAAAGCTCATCAGACCAGACATGACAACACAAATGGGAGAAGGAAGAATCACCAGTAAAATCTGAGTATTGACTTTGTTCCCAATCTATTGATCGTTTCACTTGCATCACAGGAAGGGATGTTTGATAGAATGTCTCCAATCAGATTGTAGACTGCAATAAACTTCCAATCCAACAATTAAATCTTGTGTTGGACTGGGGGGGTCTTGTGTTGCACTGGGGGGGGGGTCTTGTGTTGGACTGGGGGGTCTTGTGTTGAACTGGAGGGTCTTGTGTTGGACTAGGGGGTCTTGTGTTGGACTGGGGGGTCTTGTGTTGGACTGGGGGGTCTTGTGTTGGACTGGGGGGTCTTGTGTTGGACTGGGGGGTCTTGTGTTGGACTGGAGGGAGAGTCTTGTATTAGGGGGGGGTCGACTAGGGGGTCTTGTGTTGGACTGGGGGGGTTTGTGTTGGACATGGGGGTGTTGTGGTGGACTGGGGGGGTCTTGTGTTGAACTGGAGGGTCTTGTGTTGGACTAGGGGGTCTTGTGTTGGACTGGGGGGTCTTGTGTTGGACTGGGGGGTCTTGTGTTCAACTGGGGGGTCTTGTGTTGGACTGGGGGGTCTTGTGTTGGACTGGGGGGTCTTGTGTTGGACTGGGGGGGTCTTGTGTTGGACTGGGGGGGTCTTGTGTTGGACTGGGGGGTCTTGTGTTGGACTGGGGGGTCTTGTGTTGGACTGGGGGGGTCTTGTGTTGGACTGGGGAGGGGTCTTGTGGTGGACTCGGGGCTTGTGTTGGACTGGGGGGGTCTTGTGTTGGACTGGGGGGTCTTGTGTTGGACTGGGGGTCTTGTGTTGGACTGGGGGGTCTTGTGGTGGACTGGGGGGTCTTGTGGTGGACTGGGGGGTCTTGTGTTGGACTGGGGGGTCTTGTGGTGGACTGGGGGGTCTTGTGTTGGACTGGGGGGTCTTGTGTTGGACTGGGGGATCTCATGCAGGCTCTCTGATGTAAGAAACTCCATTTCTGTGCACATGATTTGTATTAGTTTTCTTTGCGATTGATTTGTTTTCTGTTAATTAATTATCTTATAGTATGTTAGCTTTATGATTTTTATTTATTATGTTTAAGTTATCGTAGTTATATTTCTCATTACCGTAAATTTCCTTTTCTTTAAAGTATGTTAATTATTTTAGAAAGAGGAAGGAGGAGGGACATGCATAAGCCATTAGGGTTTCCCGCCCCCTCCTGCACATAGTGTTTGCCATATGTAAGTTTAACCCTTTTTATTGTATTTCAAAGTTTGTGCGAACAAATAAACAAACAAAACAAACAAACATGGGTTAACAAAGATGGTTGGCTGTTCACCAGTAATATTCATATCAAGCTCAACCCGGCATCAGCATTTTTTATCCCTTCTTAGCCCATGCAGAGCTTGTTATAGTAAGCAAAACAGAAGCATCTTTTTGAGATATCTTGTTATAGTACGCAAAACAGAAGCATCTTTGTTTGATATCTTGTTTGCAGTCTATCCATACCAGTATTCACCAAGCCCCCAACAGAGCCTTGTGTCTTCAGCATTAAAACATCAGCAGAGCCTTGAGCCATCAGTAATCAAGCCCCCCCCCCCCTCAGACCCTTGTGTTTGTAGAGTTCTCAATACCCCCTCTAGAGCCCCTTCAGCAGATTTATTGTGCCTGGAAACAAAACTGCACTCCCAGCAATATCCTGGTTATCCAGGTTATTGTCTGGGCAGATAGAAATGAACAGTTATTAGTACCGGGCTCGGGCCAATCTAACACATGCTAAGGTTCCCACATAAATTTACCTCTTACTTTCCAATGTCATTTTAGAAATCATGACATAGACAAAAGCTATTTCCAATGATATATAAAAATGGAACAAATCAAAAGCCAGCTGAAATGTCAGGCTGCCACCATCGTACCCATACAATGTTAACATGGCAGCGACGAGTGTAGCAGTTGGCTGGATTGGATTTTACATGGAGGATGGAAAATCCTCATCGCTCTGAAATCCAGCCACAAACTATGATGGAACAATGGGAAGCCTGCGCTCCCAGAGGTCACCAAAACCAAATAACCGGCAGAGCCACAAGCCAGCCCGACAGAGCGAAGAGCGGCTTCCGTCCCTCCAATCCCACATCTGCTCCGAATTATCGACCGTCTGTCTGGCTGCAAAGGGAGGCACCCGAGCCAATCGAAGGCCAGAATTCCCCAGAAACGGAAATCAAAGACTCCTCCAACCAGAGAGCGGCGGCGTCCGCTGAAAGAGCCGACCTTCTGGACGGCGGAAAATCAATGGAATTTAATGTCCATCATTCCCATCCGTCATCCTGCCTTTGGGCAGCCTTTAATGAGGGGGTAAAATGCAATCCAATCGTTCAGAATATCAACCCAGTGATAACGTCCACATCTAGTCCTGCAAACATATCAAGCAAAGCCTCAAACCTGATATAAGCCTATCTGTAGCCTTACACTTGGAGTCAGAAAATCTGCAGCACTTAGGCATCAAATAACACTGCAGCAAATGCCTCACCCCAACAGTGAACCTCATCCCTGCCCTTTAAATAGTCAATACGGCTTCACATTCCACTCCACTTTGTCTGCCCTGCAGCCCGCCGGCAGCCAGAATGATGAAGAGTCGTTTTCAGTGGTTTCCCATCGAGCCTGACATCGACCGTGTCGACTTGCTCATCAGGAATCCGCCTGAATGATGTGACGTCGGAAGCGCATCGCTTCTTACTCAAGGCTAACGTCGCCCCAGGGAATGCTGATGAGGCCGGAACGTTGGGCGGAATGTTGGAGTGAATCATCAGGAATGCGCTGGATATGAAGCTGCCCACGGTTTGCTGGCTGTTCAGGGAAGTCTCAGCAACTAATGGATATCCTAACAGTCTCAAGTCTCTCTCTCTCTCTCTCTCTTTCTCTCTCTCTCTCTCTCTCCATCTCTCTCTCTCTCGTCTCAGCTAATCGAGCTCTTCAGTCAGTTTTGCTCACACTTTTCTGCCCTTAGCAACATCTCTGATTCAAACAAATTCTTTGTCAAAATTGCCAAAATCTCTGCCTGTTCAGCGGGGTGTCACCAGGAGTTGCCTAATGTGCCATTGGATCCTCCCAGATCTAGAGTTGAACTGTCTATGAAAAGCAGAAGTGGTGAACCAATCATAAGGCAATGGAAATTGGAGGCCAGGAAGTTATCATATGGAAAAGCATGGACGACTAGCTGGCTGATTGGACCACCCAAACTTTGTTTCTTGCAGTCCTGGCAACATTTTATAAATTTTTTTCTTTCCTCTTTCAAATTAGGTGAAATATCAATATCATAAGCCCAAAATTCCCCCAAAAATCCATTTAAAATTCATAATTCTACTGCACATCATCAAAATCATCCACCATTAATTCACACATTCTAACATGATAATTTCATAAAGACGTGAATTTTCCCCTTGTACATTTTGTATCCACAGCTGATGTGTTATAGGAAAATAAGGACCAGTTTTCCTGCACAGAAAAAGAAATATTTGTAATAACCAACATGCAGTAGGGGAAAATGGGACATTTTGTTTCCCCAGCCTACAAAAAAGTCAAACCCAACAAACCTAATAGTAGACATGATCATTATTATATGATAGCGTTTAGTTTCCCCAATGTTGTTATTCTATCTCTATTCCCTGCTGTCACTTTCAATTAGCCCTGGGACAAGAATTTGCAATAAAATTTCATTAAAAAGCCCCGTGCAGTGCCATGCACGGCTGGATCCAGCTAAGCTGGCAGGTTCTTTCCTGCTATTAATCTGTCCTTGCAGTCGGGATTATCGACATTCATCTCCCTCCAGTTGGTAATAAATAGTTTCTGATGGGAGTTTGGCACATCAGGCTACACACGACCAAAGGTGGGAGTTTGGCACATCAGGCTACACACGACCAAAGGTGGGAGTTTGGCACATCAGGCTACACACGACCAAAGGTGGGAGTTTGGCACATCAGGCTACACACGACCAAAGGTGGGAGTTTGGCACATCAGGCTACACACGACCAAAGGTGGGAGTTTGGCACATCAGGCTACACACGACCAAAGGTGGGAGTTTGGCACATCAGGCTACACACGACCAAAGGTGGGAGTTTGGCACATCAGGCTACACACGACCAAAGGTGGGAGTTTGGCACATCAGGCTACACACGACCAAAGCGCTGGAATCTGGTGGGAGGAAAGAAACAAGTACATTTGGAGGAATGCAAAACAAATTAAGTGGTTTGGACACCTGGTAAGGATGCCACCACATATAGAGTGCCACAAAGAGCATATAACAGTAGAAAATCTGGACCCAAGGCCAGGGGACGACCAAGGAAGAAATGGATAGACACTGTGAAGGACACCCTGAACAGGCATGGCCTTACGTTAGCAACAGCCTCCAGACTTGCCGTCAGCCGCCAACTGTACCTCCCCACGACACCCCAGACGGTAGAAGTGGATGGATAAAGTAAAGTAAAGTAAGTAAGCAATGCAATAAAGATAGTTGTTTCTTTTAAGTTACGTACAGAACTGCAGCAGGAAGGCCTGAACAGTGGAATAAATACATGTAAGAATGAATAAATGCTGCAACAGGCCCTGAACTTGGTGAACAATGTATTACAACCCAGATAGTGAGTGAGTGGTCATCTGTCATCCATTCTTGGGAGCCATGTTATTTTCTCTTCACTTTCAGATATGTCTGTCTTTCAGATGTGCATGGCTGTCAAATGTGTTTGACTGTCAGATGTACATGGCTGCCCTTGGCCAGAACCCCTTCCTGCACCCCTGCCCTTGCCCAGAACCCCTTCTGCACCCCTGCCCTTGGCCAGAACCCCTTCTGCACCCCTGCCCTTGGCCAGAACCCCTTCTGCACCCCTGCCCTTGGCCAGAACCCCTTCTGCACCCCTGCCCTTGGCCAGAACCCCTTCCTGCACCCCTGCCCTTGGCCAGAACCCCTTCCTGCACCCTTGCCCTTGGCCAGAACCCCTCCTGCACCCCTGCCCTTGGCCAGAACCCCTTCCTGCACCCCTGCACTTGGCCTTCAGCTCATGCAGAAGAGCCCCTTCATAAATAATCCTTCTTTGTTCTTCCTGTTACCACAACACTCAGATAAGAAATTGTCAATTTAAGATTTAAAACCTTAATAAATATTATGCTTCATTTACCAATGAATCTTTTACGTGTCAAATTTCATGCTACACTTCCACTGGCATCAGGGCAGGCCAACCTGCCACATCTTACACTACAGCTAACCAGCCACATCTTACACTATAGCCAACCTGCCACATTTTACACTATAGCTAACCTACATCTTACACTACAGCTAACCTGCCACATCTTACACTGCAGCTAACCTGCCACATCTTACACTACAGCTAACCTGCCACATCTTACACTGCAGCTAACCAGCCACATCTTATACTGCAGCTAACCTGCCACATCTTACACTGCAGCTAACCTGCCACATCTTACACTGCAGCTAACCTGCCACATCTTACACTACAGCTAACCATCCACATCTTACACTACAGCTAACCTGCCACATCTTACACTATAGCCAACCTGCCACATCTTACACTACAGCTAACCTGCCACACCAGTGTGGGTTTGAGCGGTGAGGGTTTCACACCAGTGAGGGTCTGAGCAGTGAGGGTTCCACACCAGTGAGGGTCTGAGCAGTGAGGGTTCCACACCAGTGTGGGTTTGAGCGGTGAGGGTTCCACACCAGTGTGGGTCTGAGTGCATGGTGAGGGTTCCACACCAGTGTGGGTTTGAGCGGTGAGGGTTTCACACCAGTGAGGGTCTGAGCAGTGAGGGTTCCACACCAGTGAGGGTCTGAGCAGTGAGGGTTCCACACCAGTGTGGGTCTGAGTGGTGAGGGTTCCACACCAGTGTGGGTCTGAGCAGTGAGGGTTCCACACCAGTGTGGGTTTGAGCAGTGAGGGTTCCACACCAGTGTGGGTTTGAGCGGTGAGGGTTCCACACCAGTGTGGGTCTGAGTGCATGGTGAGGGTTCCACACCAGTGTGGGTTTACAGGTATCGATCCAGCAGCCCAGACTCATAACTAATACTGCAGACATAAACCACATCAATAACAGAGGCCGGCAAGTGGAGAAATTCCACCCACGTCTGTATGGCAGATAGCATCTTTCCCATTACTGCCGACACAACATACACCTGTGGGCCACAACAAAGCAGAACATTCTTAAACTCTGGGCCACAACAAAACAGAACATTCTCAAACTCTGGGCCACAACAAAACAGAACATTCTCAATCTCTGGGCCACAACAAAACAGAACATTCTCAAACTCTGGGCCACAACAAAACAGAACATTCTCAATCTCTGGGCCACAACAAAACAGAACATTCTCAAACTCTGGGCCACAACAAAACAGAACATTCTCAAACTCTGGGCCACAACAAAACAGAACATTCTCAAACTCTGGGCCACAACAAAGCAGAACATTCTCAATATTGGCTATATATTAACTATTACATAATTATAAAGAATATAATCTTGTAGATGCTAAAAATGTTGAATGAACAAAACCAGTTGAAATTCAAAGAAAACAGTTCTACATGGACACAGTATAACATGGTACCAAGTGTAACAATCTTATCACACTGCAGCAATTTTCCCAGTGGAACTAGATTTCCAACCATCTGACTACACCATATATTATCTGTACACAGTGTGGTGTGAGGACTTTACAAGCAGACTATGGTCTTTACAAGCTCATTATAACCATGCAGGGAAGACTTCAATTAAAAGCCTGTCCTTCAGCCAACACTTTAATGGCAGCAGTAAAAGTGGCTCCATTTCCTGAGCCTATTCATCAAAGCTGAAGCAACGTGATCTCTCACCACTGTGAAGTTAACTGGCTGTCCAAATTAAGGATGATGCCAATACGGATGTGTAATGAGAAGGCAATTACATCACAAAACATCAAATCTCCTCCGTAATGGCTTCCCTTAACTACAGCCCGACCTTTACTGCTTGGTCACTCTGCTGCTGGTAATGCACTACTCTGTACCCCACACTGGGGAGGAACCATGATACCCACTCTGTACCCCACACTGGGGAGGAACCATGGTACCCACTCTGTACCCCACACTGGGGAGGGACCACGGTACCCACTCTGTACCCCACACAGGGCAGGGACCACGGTACCCACTCTGTACCCCACACTGGGGAGGGACCATGGTACCCACTCTGTACCCCACACTGGGGAGGAACCATGGTACCCACTCTGTACCCCACACTGGGGAGGGACCACGGTACCCACTCTGTACCCCACACTGGGGAGGGACCATGGTACCCACTCTGTACCCCACACTGGGGAGGGACCATGGTACCCACTCTGTACCCCACACTGGGGAGGAACCATGGTACCCACTCTGTACCCCACACTGGGGAGGGACCACGGTACCCACTCTGTACCCCACACAGGGCAGGGACCACGGTACCCACTCTGTACCCCACACTGGGGAGGGACCATGGTACCCACTCTGTACCCCACACAGGGGAGGGACCACGGTACCCACTCTGTACCCCACACTGGGGAGGGACCATGGTACCCACTCTGTACCCCACACTGGGAAGGGACCACGGTACCCACTCTGTACCCCACACTGGGGAGGAACCATGGTACCCACTCTGTACCCCACACTGGGGAGGGACCATGGTACCCACTCTGTAACCCACACTGGGAAGGGACCACGGTACCCACTCTGTACCCCACACTGGGGAGGGACCATGGTACCCACTCTGTAACCCACAGTGGTGACAGACCACAGCAGGGATGTGAACTCACAGTGGTGACAGACCACAGCAGGGATAGGAACTCACAGTGGAGACCACAGCAGGGATAGGAACTCACAGTGGAGACAGACCACAGCAGACCTTTGTACTGGGTATGAAATTACCTACAGAATCACAAAATCAGATAAAACTACAAGACACCATTGTAACGTGATGTCCCAGTAATGCCGTGTTCCTAAGTAACAAGTGAAAGTAGTTGTTTGGGAGGAGTGAAAGTTTCCCCATGCCATTATTGTGTAGTTGTTGCTAGCAGATTCATGAGGCAATTTCCCTGCTAATTAAGCTCCGTGCGCGAGCCGTGTGCTCAGGTGTTCCGGGCTTCACCCCACTGCAAAATGGCGGCTACAAATCTGAGCTCAACCTTGGACTGATGGTTAGGGGGCAACTTTCACTTTCATCAAGGGGGAAGCTGAGAACTTTCCCTTATTAAGGGGGAAGCTGAGAACTTTCACTTATTAAGGGGGAAGCTGAGAACTTTCACTTATCATGGGGAAACAAAGAACTTTTACTTATCAAGGGGGAACTTTCACTTATCAAGGGGGAAGCTGAGAACTTTCACTTATCTAGGGGGAAGCTCAGAGCGTTGCCTAATCTAGGGGATGTTCAGATCTTTCATTTATCAAGGGGACCCTGGTGGTATCTCTTATTGCTCACGGATGTAGCAAATTTATCAGCTGAACAGAACTGCCTTGAAAATGTTCATATTTTGTCTTAGTTTGTGGCTTAAATCCATGTGATAACTAAAAGTAGGAACATAGTTCTGCACTGTATTAACATGTAGTCTACACACACTCCTGCATGCCTCATTGTACAGTAGTGCAACAAGCTGTGAAACACACAGCGGTGAGAGACCACAGAACAGCATGGTGAGACCAGCCCTGTACGGCAGTATGTGAAACAGTGGTGAGAGACCACAGAACAGCATGGTGAGACCAGCCCAGTACGGCAGTATGTGAAACAGTGGTGAGAGACCACAGAACAGCATGGTGAGACCAGCCCAGTACGGTAGTGTGACAAGCCCTGAAACAGTGGTGAGAGATAATAGAACAGCATGGTGAGACCAGCCATGCACAGCAGTGTTGCAAGCCATGAAACAGTGGTGAGAGACCTCAGCCCTGTTGAACCGTGTCTGTGTGACAAGTTGTGAAACAGTGGTGAGAGACCACAGCCCTGTTGAACTCTGCCAGTGTGACAAGTTGTGAAACAGTGGTGAGAGAAACAGTGGTGAGAGACCACAGCCCTGTTGAACCGTGCCAGTGTGACAAGTTGTGAAACAGTGGTGAGAGACCACAGCCCTGTAAAGGAAACACACAATGCCGAGCGGCTCAGAAAGCCAACCTGAAGGGAACACATTCAGCTTAATGGCTTCTTGATAAGAGAAAAGCTGATGGAAATTCACAAAGGGGAGTAACCCGAGTTGGAAGCGGCGGTCTCCGGGGGCAACGGCGGCGTGTGCAGAGCATGATAAACCAGCAGCGAGGCCCTTAATGGATGATTGAGCAGGATTTAATGCCGCTCCTTTATGGGTATTGTTTACCCCTGGGTCATACACTGAAAGCAGAATTGTTTGACTAATATTCACCGTGGAGACAAACCATTTACGCAGATCCACAGGGCTTTAGGAGACTTTGCCAGCAAAATGCAGCAAAAAAACTAAGTATCTGGTTCAGAGGGATCTCTGGGTAAAAACCTGTGGAAACCCACAGTGGAGGGTAACCATGGGACGGGTTATATTGTTGGTGGAAACCCACAGTGGAGGGTAACCATGGGACGGGTTATATTGTTGGTGGAAACCCACAGTGGGGGGTAACCATGGGACGGGTTATATTGTTGGTGGAAACCCACAGTGGAGGGTAACCATGGGACGGGTTATATTGTTGGACCAGGTGGAAACCCACAGTGGCGGGTAACCATGGGACGGGTTATATTGTTGGTGGAAACCCACAGTGGGGGGTAACCATGGGACGGGTTATATTGTTGGTGGAAACCCACAGTGGGGGGTAACCATGGGACGGGTTATATTGTTGGTGGAAACCCACAGTGGAGGGTAACCATGGGACGGGTTATATTGTTGGTGGAAACCCACAGTGGCGGGTAACCATGGGACAGGTTATATTGTTGGTGGAAACCCACAGTGGGGGGTAACCATGGGACGGGTTATATTGTTGGTGGAAACCCACAGTGGAGGGTAACCATGGGATGGGTTATATTGTTGGTGGAAACCCACAGTGGAGGGTAACCATGGGAACCCCCATTCACAAGGCCCCCCCATTCATAAGTGACCCCCACTGACAAGTGACCCCCCCATTTCACAAGTGTACCCCCTTATCACTGCAACACCATATCACACAGACCCCCCCTTTAGTATTACTGGTCGCTCCCCAATGAAGAAGTGACAGACAGATTCACCTTCTGCGGGATTCCGAAGGGAAACTGGTCCTACGCCCTTGGAATATGGAATGCTACATTAGAGCGTAATGCACACGGAATTTTAAACTGCCTTCCACACTCTGGGATGGGGATCCAAAGGGTTCTGCGTTTGGCATGTGGAATGATGGGAACTTCCATTTTTCTCACACAAACCCTTTGGAATTTCAGTCCATCTCAGCCCATAGACATATCCTGCACTTAGATTTAGAATTTGTATGTTGGAACCATATTAGAATTTGTATGTTGTGTGCCAGCATGTATATATAGTGTCTGTGATAGAAGTATGTATGAATATTTGTTTGTTCGTGTAATTTATTTGCCGGTGATGATTTCCTAAAATTTACACTTATGGCTCACTATTATTCCCAACAGTCTATAGCTGTGACAAGTGTTCCTGGAATATAACCCACCGCTGCTAGCTGTGACAAGTGTTCCAGGAATGTAACCCACCCTGCTAGCTGTGACAAGTGTTCCAGGAATGTAACCCACCCTGCTAGCTGTGACAAGTGTTCCAGGAATGTAACCCACCCTGCTAGCTGTGACAAGTGTTCCTGGAATATAACCCACCCTGCTAGCTGTGACAACTGCACCTGGAATATTACCCACCCTGCCATAGCTGTGACAAGTGTTCCAGGAATGTAACCCACCACTGCTAGCTGTGACAAGTGTTCCTGGAATATAACCCACCGCTGCTAGCTATGATAAGTGTTCCTGGAATATAACCCACCACTGCTAGCTGTGACAAGTGTTCCTGGAATATAACCCACCCTGCTAGCTGTGACAAGTGCACCTGGAATATTACCCACCCTGCCATAGCTGTGACAAGTGTTCCTGGAATATAACCCACCGCTGCTAGCTGTGACAAGTGTTCCAGGAATGTAACCCACCGCTGCTAGCTGTGACAAGTGTTCCTGGAATATAACCCACCCTGCCATAGCTGTGACAAGTGTTCCTGGAATATTACCCACCCTGCCATAGCTGTGACAAGTGTTCCTGGAATATAACCCACCCTGCTAGCAGTGACAAGTGTTTCTGGAATATAACCCACCCTGCTAGCTGTGACAAGTGTTCCTGGAATATAACCCACCCTGCCATAGCTGTGACAAGTGTTCCTGGAATATAACCCACCACTGCTAGCTGTGACAAGTGTTTCTGGAATATAACCCACCCTGCCATAGCTGTGACAAGTGTTCCTGGAATATAACCCACCCTGCCATAGCTGTGACAAGTGTTCCTGGAATATAACCCACCCTGCCATAGCTGTGACAAGTGTTCCTGGAATATAACCCACCCTGCTAGCAGTGACAAGTGTTCCTGGAATATAACCAACCCCTGCTAGCAGTGACAAGTGTTTCTGGAATATAACCCACCCTGCCATAGCTGTGACAAGTGTTCCTGAAATATAACCCACCCCTGCTAGCTGTGACAAGTGTTCCTGGAATATAACCCCCCACTGCTAGCTGTGACAAGTGTTCCTGGAATATAACCCACCCTGCCATGGGCTGCCAAGTTACATCAAAGGCTCCCCAATCTGGTACAGGCCGACTGCAGGCAGCAATTTCGGTGCAGTCTGACTAGGTGATAGACCAACACAAAATCAGGTTGAATTGCCTTTCAGTCTACCTTCCAAATGGCCTGGCAGTTTTAATATATCTGCCCATCAAACACATAATGTGAAGTACTGAAACGTTGCATCAATTTCTTGGTCTTTGAAACTAGATGTCCATCATGTAGCACTTAACTAACCAGGTGTGTTAGTGCGGCTTGGAAATTGGGACAGAATAATGCAGACAGGAATGGTGGGAACAATGCATCTTTCCTGCTAGATTTTCCAGCATGGATTCCTGTAACATTTTCCAGGAATAATTCATGAGAAACCTGATCCAGGAAAGGTGATGGATGGACAACAGCAGGGGATAAGGAACACCAGCACAGGGGTCAGCGCAAAACCTGCTTCATCTGTCCCAAAGGAAATCTGCTTTGTTTCATACATGAAGTCGGTTAAGGGTCTTTATGGATGGGCCCTGGTGTACAAACTGGCCAATGAACAGTTTTCATTTGGAAAATTTGGTTGTTTTAACTTTAAAGACCTAGGTCTACATTTAAACTTTTTCTCAGGTGTGCTTGATTTTAAAATTTGCTCAAGATTTAATAATTGTCCCAAGTCATAAGTAACCAAACTGGGTTAGGGTTAGAGACATTACCTACGTCTAAGACTTACCACAGTCTAAGACATACAAAAGTTTAAGACGTACCACAGTCTAAGACACACACAAGATAGGTAAGAGAAGGCGACTTACAGGTGTGAAGTATTCCGGCCCACAAGTGAAGTTTTTCCACTTACAGTCTAAGAGAAATGACTCGATTTGATGCCCCGTTCTGTTCGCAAATTCCTTCATGTTGAAGGGCGACGGTTTAAAAGAATCAAAGTTTGCCTTGTTTTTTAACGCTTCCATGTCTCCCGGGGTTGCATATTCAGAGCAGCGAAGGTTATTATTTTCATCTAAAATATTGAGGCCTTTCCCCACTTGATAGAGATCGTTCTGTGTGAACTGTTTCCAGCGGAACATGTTCATGTTACATATGGTGATGGCCGGGAAGTCCAGCTGCTCCGCCAGGACCATGTCAAGTTTGGTGATGTGTGGGTACTGGAAGTAGAACTTGACCCGGTCGGAGCACTGGTACAGCAGCACGGACAGGGACCCGATGAAGGCGAGCGCCCAGGCGACTTGCCGGATGCTCAGGGGCGCGCCTGGGAAGATGTGTGGCAGTCCGTGCAGCGTGGAGCCGGCCGCAAAGTCTGACACAGTCTGTGCTTGTTTCCGATAGTATGTCTGCTCCCCGTTAATGTCCGTTCCATCGCCGAGGTCTGACGCCGCGTCCCGAGGCTCGGAGCCGGCTGTGCTCGAGCCGCAGCAACATTGTCCGCAGTCGCAGCACGGGCAGCAATCCAGCTCCACCGAACACGTCAGTTTCACATGCATGGTTCACACCTTTCACGTGCGTGGTTCTTCACAACACCTTTCACCTGCGTGGTTCTACACAACACCTTTCACCTGCGTGGTTCTACACAGCACGTTTCACCTGCGTGGTTCTTCACAACACCTTTCACCTGCGTGGTTCTTCACAACACCTTTCACCTGCGTGGTTCTACACAGCACGTTTCACCTGCGTGGTTCTACACAGCACGTTTCACCTGCGTGGTTCAACAAAACGCATTTCATGTGTGTTGTTCTACACAACAAGGTTTCACCTGGTGGTTCTAAACAGCACGTTTCACCTGCGTGGTTCTACACAACACTTTTCACCTGTGTGGTTCAACGAACGCATTTCATGTGTGTGGTTCAACAGAACGTGTTTCACGTGCGTGGTTCAACAGAACGCATTTCATGTGTGTGGTTCTACACAACACGTTTCACCTGTGTGGTTCTAAACAGCACGTTTCACCTGCGTGGTTCAACAAAACGCATTTCATGTGTGTTGTTCTACACAACAAGGTTTCACCTGGTGGTTCTAAACAGCACGTTTCACCTGCGTGGTTCTACACAGCACCTTTCACCTGCATGGTTCAACGAACGCATTTCATGTGTGTGGTTCAACAGAACGTGTTTCACGTGCGTGGTTCAACAGAACGCATTTCATGTGTGTGGTTCTACACAACACGTTTCACCTGTGTGGTTCTAAACAGCACGTTTCACCTGCGTGGTTCAACAAAACGCATTTCATGTGCGTGGTTCCAAACAACAGGTGACTTTCACATGCATGGTTCCATAGAGCAGGTGGGTTTTATGTGTGTGGTTCCACAGAACAGGTGAGTTTCAGGTGTGTTGTTCCACAGAACAGGTGGGTTTCAGGTGCGTGGTTCCACAGAACAGGTGGGTTTCAGGTGCGTGGTTCCACAGAACAGGTGGGTTCCAGGTGCATGGGTACTGGCCAGCAGGGGGTCCTTCCTCCTCCGAATAAGCAACCAAGATACGGGCGGTGACAGCGAGGTCGCGTGTCTGCATAGAGGTCAGTCCAGTTACCGTACGGCAAAGTATCGCCACAAAGTATCGCCACAAAGTGTCGCCACAAAGTATCGAAAAGGAGGCACCTTGGTGCACAAACAACACGGATCTATGTACAACAACAACCCGTGGGGTCGGTGAAAACTTGCCTTGCAAGCAGCCCTTATGATTTATATTGCAGCCTCCGTCTCACATAGCGGGACAAAGTGGAGTCCAATGTCAAGTCTATTTACACTCCCGGGGACCAGCCAGGAAAAACAACTTTGTCCACGCAGCAATTCCGCCCTTACCGCAGGAATTCCCGGATCAGCAGGGAGGAATATTTTCAGGAGGAATCCGGCAGCCAGGCTTTACAGCAGCACAATCAATAAAACTGCAGCACAGTAAAATGCAGGAATTCCGACTGCTCCTTGTGGGGAGGTTTGGTGCAGGTATTCCGGCTGGTATTCCGGGTGTTATTCTGGCTGCTGTTCCTGAGGACAGGGCCGTGGGCTGGCTGGCTGGTGTGATGTCCCCGGAACGTTGGTGAGAGCATCGGTGGAGGTGCTTTGAGGTGTGCAGTCCAGCCTTCCCTGTTGGCCCCACCTGCAGCTCAGCCTTGCTTTTCCTCCTCCTCCTGCTGCAGAGTCAGTTTCCCCCAGCAGCCTGCTTCTCGGCTGGGCCTCCTCTCACACCAGCGACGTCTGAATCCAACACAGAAAACTGCCGAGCGCCAAGCGAACCTGCCTGTCCATCTATCACGTCTCCACGACAGGATTTGCATACGGACGGCGTGCCACCCATATGTAATGGGCTCACCTGCACCATGCAGCATCCATATGTATCAGCACCGCTCCACTGTGGGCAATTACACAGCGCCGTTTGATGGAACACAATATCGGCTGGGACTGCGAGGATCGTCCCCAGGGATGGGAGAGACAGAATTGAACACACAAATTTCCTCTGGGCCGCTAGTGATTCTACTTGGCACAATATTCCCTCATATCCATGCAGGGCCGGGATTACGGAATATCTACCCACAGTACGGAATATCTACCCCACAGTTCCCACATACATGCATCTCCCAGCAATGCTCCTGCATGGGCCAGAGTTTCTGCTGACGTGGCACAAATTCCATCTGTGACAAATTTCCCAACAAAAATCGCTGAGACAGAACGGACTCAAACACGGCTTATGGAAATTGATCAACCCAAAATTGAGTCTATTACTCCATAATTGAGGCAGAAAACAAATCCAGATGATAATTATGGAGGAGGGACGAATTAGAGGTCACGGGGGATGAATTATTCAAGTTTCCGAGGGGGAGCCGGGGTAGCATTCCGAGCCGGGGTAGCATTCCGATCACCCGACTTTCCAGTGGAAACTGTCAAGCCTCAGAACCAGTTACGGTAATCACTGTCGCTGTAAACATGATCACAGCATGCAATATTAACGGCTTCCCAGACACTGGGAACTGGGAGCGACAGAAACACGGGGGATGGGTAAAAACGTCATTAACCAGTCTGAGCACCGTGCAGAAATGAGGAAAGTGTCAGGCCACAATGGATCTGAACCAGATTTGTTGTCATTCTTGACTTAATAAAAATTACTGCCGCTGATTTGGAACATACCACATTTCCAGGGGGGAGCATCTAAGTCTGATTCAAGGGTTCATCTCATAAATACACTCCCTTTGTTTTATTCTAACCTTTCCTAGACTTCAAACTAGATCTCCAAGAACCATGGCCATTAAAGGTGTGGCCATTTCAGGTGTGGCCATTACAGGTGTGGCCATTTCAGGTGTGGCCATTACAGGTGTGGCCATTTAAGGTGTGGCCATTACAGGTGTGGCCATTACAGGTGTGGCCATTACAGGTGTGGCCATTTCAGGTGTGGCCATTACAGGTGTGGCCATTACAGGTGTGGCCATTACAGGTGTGGCCATTACAGGTGTGGCCATTACAGGTGTGGCCATTACAGGTGTGGCCATTACAGGTGTGGCCATTACAGGTGTGGCCATTTCAGGTGTGGCCATTAAAGGTGTGGCCATTACAGGTGTGGCCATTACAGGTGTGGCCATTACAGGTGTGGCCATTACAGGTGTGGCCATTACAGGTGTGGCCATTAAAGGTGTGGCCATTACAGGTGTGGCCATTAAAGGTGTGGCCATTACAGGTGTGGCCATTACAGGTGTGGCCATTTAAGGTGTGGCCATTTAAGGTGTGGCCATTACAGGTGTGGCCATTACAGGTGTGGCCATTTCAGGTGAGGCCATTTCAGGTGAGGCCCCAGGAAACAGCAGGAATCATCACCACCTGAGCGTCTGCACTGATCAGCGATGGCAGGAGAGACATGGGGGTACAAGCCACATTACACTGGGGACAGCTACACAATATGAACACATTGGCACTGCATTAAACTAACATAAAAGCAATCATTATAATGGCAACACTCAGGCTGCTGGTGTAGCAGCTGTATCAGTCCGGAACTTGCCACATTGCTGGGAAGTGAAAACCTGAGAATCCAGCCAGGCAAATCATGTTGTGCAAAAGCGGATTTGTCACGTCCAGGATTGCTACATGTAAAATGTCACGTCCAGGATTGCTACATGTAAAATGTCACGTCCAGGATTGCTACATGTAAAATGTCACGTCCAGGATTGCTACATGTAAAATGTCACGTCCAGGATTGCTACATCATTGTAACCAGTAACATCAGTAACATCATAACCAGACCAGAGCTGTGATTGTCAAAGAAAATCCCCAAGTTGAAGTACAAGACATTTTTCCAATTCGGGCCCGTATCGACAGGGGACGGCATCTGGCTGACATAATCCACAGCCGTGGTGATGGTTGCCATAGCGACATGATGATGGATGGAAGAGTTCATTCATGTGTCCCGCGGGAGGCCACAGTTTGGGCTCCATATTAGCTGGCTTTGTCAGTGTTATTTGAGACATCCAGGGTTGAATGATCACTGATGAGGCAATAATTATGCCATGGCGGCGGCTCGATAGCTGCGACTCATTAACAACCACTGGAGTTTTTACTGTATGCTTTTACAATCATGTTTGTAATGTGGTAATTACTGATGAGGGGTTAATTATCATGCTCTAACGACATCACAGAGGAGGCTGCTTTATGTGTACATGTAGCTAACAACAAAACTACATTGTAGCTGTTCCCCAAAAAACTACATGTACATGTAGCTGTTCCCAACAAAACTATGTACATGTTGTTGTTGTTGGCTTGACTTCGTTGTCGAAGATTTCAGGGGCCCTTCCCTCTCCTGCTGCAAGCTCGCTGGTGGCTGACAAGGCCGATGCGTGAAAGGCATACTCGGCCACAGTGGCTGCAGGTAAAAGATGAGTCTGGTGTTGGAGCTGTGACGATGCGGTTCTTCCTCTTGCTGCGTTTCTCTTCGAGGGCAGTTCTGCGTCCCCTCTCGAAGGCAGAGACTGAGTCGTGGACCGTATGTCGCCAGGCAGCTCGGTCTGAGGCAAGAGCTGACCACTGACGGTGGTCGATGTTGCACGAAGACAGAGATTTCTTCAAACTGTCCTTAAATCTCTTCTTTGGTGCTCCTCTGTTTCGGTGCCCGGTAGAGAGTTCACCATAAAGGACGATCTTGGGCAGACGATGGTCCTCCATTCTGGAAATATGCCCTGCCCAGCGTAACTGTATCTTCAGCAACATGGCCTCGATGCTGAGGATCCCCGCTCTCTCCAGCACTTCAACATTTGTGACGTAGTCACTCCAGTGGATGTTGAGGATGGAACGAAGGCAACGCTGGTGGAAACGTTCTAGAAGGCGTAGGTGTATGTACATGTAGCTAACAACAAACCTACGTGTAGATGTAGCTGTTTCTTTCCAAAAAAAACTTATGTGTACATGTAGCTAAAAACAAAACTACATGACATTGTACAAGTCATGTAGCTGTTTCTTTTCAACAAAACCACATGTACATGTAGCTGTTCCCAACAAACCTACATGTACATGTAGCTGTACATCTGTACATGCATCACTGCTGCAGTGAACACTGTTGTATGGGATGTACAGCCCCACCTCCCCAATGTATCGATGCTGCAGTGAACACTGTTGTATGGGATGTACAGCCCCACCTCCCCAATGTACCACTGCTGCAGTGAGCACTGTTGTATGGGATGTACAGCCCCACCTCCCCAATGTATCACTGCTGCAGTGAACACTGTTGAATACTATTAGGATATGTTCCCCACCTCCCCAATGTAGGGCTGCAGTTATAAAAACATCACATGAATGAAAGCAATCCCCGAAGTCTCACAGGAACCAGTTCCATTTCAGTTGTTGATTTGCCTGAGTAACTTGATATTATGCGGGGCGGACCATTCCCCGGAGAGGGGGGTTGGATCGATCATGTCAGGCCAGACTGGACAACTGTTAGTCTGGACCGATTCATGTGACAAAACTGCCCTTCAGCAAAACAACATAATTCATTACACAAGTCACCCGGCCCGAGTCTCATCAGATTATTCAGTAATAACAAGTCAGTACAACATGGAGAACCGGTTATTCAGTAATAACAAGTCAGTACAACATGGAAAACCGGTTATTCAGTAATAACAAGTCAGTACAACATGGAAAACAGGTTATAATGAGCCGTATAATGTGTCATTTTGGGAGGCTGGAGGCCTCAGCAAATTACATGTGCATGTACGTAATACATAGTCTTACCCAGCAAGGACTGGTACTGAGCAACATACATGTACGTAATACATTATTGTCTTACCCAGGTACTGAGCAACATACATGTACGTAATACATTATTATAGTCTTACCCAGGTATATATATATACTAAGTAACATACATGTACGTAATACATTATAGTCTTACCCAGGTACTGAGCAACATACACTACGTAATACATTATTAAATAGTCTTCCCCAGGTACTGAGCAACATACACTACGTAATACATTATTAAATAGTCTTCCCCAGGTACTGAGCAACATACATGTACGTAATACATTATAGTCTTCCCCAGCAGCTGGATAAACTATCTCAGCAGGCAGACTTTTCCAACAGCCTCCGCTATCTTCCATCGGAGCCTGAGAATGATGAAAGTGACTCACTCTCACTTTCATGGGCTGCTGATGAAAGATAGCGATGCTATCTGAAACGCCTGACTGCTCGGAATTTATCCTGTTGCTCGTCTTTTGTATTACGTAATGTTCTACCTTCATCGATGGGCAATATACATTTTGTTCATCATCATCTATGGGCCTGTATCACCCGGGACTGAGCTAGCACATATTTCACTCCACACAGCGCTTTTTCCAACTTGTCATATTCCATTCCAGTATTTCTAACTAAAGTGTCAGTAAAAGTCAAACTTATGCACTGCGCTGAAGACTACAGAAACACAGAGGATGGAAGATTCCGGAGGGAAGACTACAGAAACACAGAGGATGGAAGATTCCTGGAATAGATTCTCAGCAAGACTACAGAAACACAGAGGATGGAAGATTCCATACTTTAATTCCGGAGGGAAGACTACAGAAACACAGAGGATGGAAGATTCCATACTTTAGATTCTCAGCAAGACTACAGAAACACAGAGGATGGAAGATTCCATACTTTAATTCCAGAGGGAAGACTACAGAAACACAGAGGATGGAAGATTCCATACTTTAGATTCTCAGCAAGACTACAGAAACACAGAGGATGGAAGATTCCATACTTTAATTCCAGAGGGAAGACTACAGAAACACAGAGGATGGAAGATTCCATACTTTAATTCCAGAGGGAAGACTACAGAAACACAGAGGATGGAAGATTCCATACTTTAGATTCTCAGCAAGACTACAGAAACACAGAGGATGGAAGATTCCATACTTTATTTCCAGCAAGACTACAGAAACACAGAGGATGGAAGATTCCATACTTTAGATTCCGGAGGGAAGACTACAGAAACACAGAGGATGGAAGATTCCATACTTTAGATTCCGGAGGGAAGACTACAGAAACACAGAGGATGGAAGATTCCATACTTTAGATTCCGGAGGGGAGACTACAGAAACACAGAGGATGGAAGATTCCATACTTTATTTCCAGAGGAAAGACTACAGAAACACAGAGGATGGAAGATTCCATACTTTAATTCCGGAGGGGAGACTACAGAAACACAGAGGATGGAAGATTCCATACTTTAATTCCGGAGGGGAGACTACAGAAACACAGAGGATGGAAGATTCCATACTTTAATTCCGGAGGGAAGACTACAGAAACACAGAGGATGGAAGATTCCATACTTAAGATTCCGGAGGGGAGACTACAGAAACACAGAGGATGGAAGATTCCATACTTTATTTCCAGAGGAAAGACTACAGAAACACAGAGGATGGAAGATTCCATACTTTAATTCCGGAGGGGAGACTACAGAAACACAGAGGATGGAAGATTCCATACTTTAATTCCGGAGGGGAGACTACAGAAACACAGCGAGCCCCATAACTGCAGATCTCCCCACTTTGCGCCACGCCGGACAAATCTCCGGATCAGCACACCAAACCGACCGGACAATTTCTCCTGAAATATTCATCCGCACGTTTCACTGATTCTCAGGGCAGCAGACTGCAGGAGGGGGGAGGGGGCAGAACAGCTGGGGTGCTAATTACCCCTAACGAGGCTGTGCTGACGATGTAGGGGGGGCAGAACAGCTGGGGTGCTAATTACCCCTAACGAGGCTGTGCTGACGATGTAGGGGGGGCAGAACAGCTGGGGTGCTAATTACCCCTAACGAGGCTGTGCTGACGATGTAGGGGGGGCTGGGCAGCCGGGGTGCTAATTACCCCTAACGAGGCTGTGCTGACGATGTAGGGGGGGCAGCCGGGGTGCTAATTACCCCTAACGAGGCTGTGCTGACAATGTAGAGGGGGCAGAACAGCTGGGGTGCTAATTACCCCTAACGAGGCTGTGCTGACGATGTAGGGGGGGCAGAACAGCCGGGGTGCTAATTACCCCTAACGAGGCTGTGCTGACGATGTAGGGGGGGCAGCCGGGGTGCTAATTACCACTAACGAGGCTGTGCTGATGATGTAGGGGGGGGCAGCCGGGTGCTAATTACCCCTAACGAGGCTGTGCTGATAATGTCCCCATTTAGATCTGGCTCCCATTTAGATCTGCCTCCCATTTAGATCTGGCTCCCATTTAGACCTGGCTCCCATTTAGATCTGGCTCCCTGTTTAGATCTGGATCCCCATTTAGATCTGGGCTCCCATTTAGATCTGGCTTCCATTTCGATCTGGCTCCCATTTAGATCTGGCTTCCATTTAGATCTGGCTCCCTGTTTAGATCTTGATCCCCATTTAGATCTGGGTCCCCATTTAGATCTGGCTCCCATTTAGATCTGGCTCCCTGTTTAGATCTTGATCCCCATTTCGATCTGGCTCCCATTTAGACCTGGCTCCCATTTAGATCTGGGTCCCTGTTTAGATCTTGATCCCCATTTAGATCTGGATCCCCATTTAGATCTGGCTTCCATTTATATCTGGCTCCCTGTTTAGATCTTGATCCCCATTTAGATCTGGCTTCCTGTTTAGATCTGAGTCCCCATTTAGATCTGGCTCCCATTTAGATCTGGGCTCCCATTTAGACCTGGCTCCCATTTAGATCTGGCTTCCATTTCGATCTGGCTCCCATTTAGATCTGGCTCCCGTTTAGATCTGGCTCCCATTTAGATCTGGATCCCCATTTCGATCTGAGTCCCCATTTCGATCTGGCTCCCATTTAGACCTGGCTCCCATTTAGATCTGGCTCCCTGTTTAGATCTAGATCCCCATTTAGATCTGGGTCCCGTTTAGATCTGGCTCCCATTTAGATCTGGATCCCCATTTAGATCTGAGTCCCCATTTCGATCTGGCTCCCATTTAGACCTGGCTCCCATTTCGATCTGGCTCCCATTTAGACCTGGCTCCCATTTAGATCTGGCTTCCATTTAGATCTGGCTCCCATTTAGATCTGGCTTCCATTTAGATCTGGCTCCCTGTTTAGATCTGGATCCCATTTAGATCTGAGTCCCCATTTAGATCTGGGTCCCATTTAGATCTGGGTCCCTGTTTAGATCTTGATCCCCCTTTAGATCTGGATCCCCATTTAGATCTGGCTTCCATTTAGATCTGGCTCCCTGTTTAGATCTTGATCCCCATTTAGATCTGGCTTCCTGTTTAGATCTGAGTCCCCATTTAGATCTGGCTCCCATTTAGATCTGGGCTCCCATTTAGACCTGGCTTCCATTTCGATCTGGCTCCCATTTAGATCTGGCTCCCGTTTAGATCTGGCTCCCATTTAGATCTGGATCCCCATTTAGATCTGGATCCCATTTAGATCTGGATCCCCATTTCGATCTGGCTCCCATTTAGATCTGGCTCCCGTTTAGATCTGGCTCCCATTTAGATCTGGATCCCCATTTAGATCTGGATCCCATTTAGATCTGGATCCCCATTTAGATCTGGCTCCCATGCATTTAGATCTGCCTCCCATTTAGATCTGGGTCCCCGTTTAGATATGGATAATTTTGACAATATCATTTTCTTTGATGGACTACAGACTGGAAACCTGATAGAACAGGAATGAAACCTGATAGCACCAGGAAGGAAACCTGATAGCACCAGGAATGAAACCCGATAGCACCAGGAATGAAACCCGATAGCACCAGGAATGGAACCCGATAGCACCAGGAGTGAAACCCGATAGCACCAGGGATGAAACCTGCGAACTGATCTCCGCTGGCCCCACACTCATCACAACCACCTTATAGCCGGCTGCAACAATAAAAGGAAATGGAGAGAATTGATTTTGTCTTTACACCGCCGCTGGGATCAGGCAAGTCGCTGAACGATGGATCGGCCGATGCCTCCAGCCATTGATCAAAGAAAAGGCGCTGTTTTCCCTTTATTGTGTCTGAATCCACAGTGAGAAAAATGAGCAGACGAACATATCATGCAAAAACACAGAACACTACCCATACAAACTAGCACCCACACAAAACACTACCCATACAAACTAGCACCCACAGAACACTCACATACAAACTAGCACCCACAGAACACCTCACCATACAAACTAGCACCCACAGAACACTCACATACAAACTAGCACCCACAGACCACTACCCATACAAACTAGCACCACAGAACACTACCCATACAAAGTAGCACCCACAAAACACTACCCATACAAACTAGCACCACAGAAGACTACCCATACAAACTAGCACCCACAGAACACTACCCATGCAAACTAGCACCACAGTACACTACCCATACAAACTAGCACCACAGAACACTACCCATACAAACTAGCACCCACAGTACACTACCCATACAAACTAGCACCACAGAACACTACCCATACAAACTAGCACCCACAGTACACTACCCATACAAACTAGCACCCACAGTACACTACCCATACAAACTAGCACCACAGAACACTACCCATACAAACTAGCACCCACAGTACACTACCCATACAAACTAGCACCACAGAACACTACCCATACAAACTAGCACCACAGAACACTACCTATACAACTAGCACCCACAGAACACTACCCATATGAACTAGCACCCACAGAGCACTACCCATACAAACTAGCACTACAGAACACTACCCATACAAACTAGCACTCACAGAACACTACCCATACAAACTAGCACCACAAAACACTACCCATACAAACTAGCACCCACAGAACACTACCCATACAAACTAGCACCACAAAACACTACCCATACAAACTAACACCCATAGAACACTACCCATACAAACTAACACCCACAGAACTACCCATACAAACTAGCACCCACAGAACACTACCCATACAAACTAGCACCACAAAACACTACCCATACAAACTAACACCCACAGAACACTATCCATACAAACTAGCACCACAGAACACCCCATACAAACTTAAGCACCCAGAGTACACTACCCAAACTAGCCCCTGCATAACAAAGAAATCAGTTCCGTTTTGTGGACGGCTAATTTTGGCAATTATACTGGCAATAATTTGATGTACTTCAGGGACAGCTATTGGAGAAATTATCGTGGAGCAGGAAAACTCATGCGTGAACAATTAAAGCCCAATCTATATTCATGTTGCAGTCAAACTGATGGGCTGGCGGGACCTGTGGCCGGCACTAGCCCATTTCTCTTCCCTGCCCTGGAGAATTCTTGACCTACAGTTTTGTTTGCCTGCAGATTTGCCAGCCTGGAATGCCAGCGGGATTTCATGGTAGACTTCTACCTTTCTCCTTTCCAACCCTGTGTTACTGTGCCTGTAGTTAGGGACATTGCTGCAGTAATGCAGATCTATAAACACACATGCAGTGATTGGGGTTTGGTGCTGTAACAGTTTCCTTTCTTCATTGTGTTCAATCAATGCAGTTGTCTGCACATTTAATGCCTTTAGTCATTCCCAATAAAAAGGTTCCAGGAAAATCACCCTGGTTCCAGGAAAGTCACCCTGGTTCCAGGAAAATCACTCTGGTTCCAGGAAAGTCACCCTGGTTCCAGGAAAACCACACTAGTTCCAGGAAAATCGCCCTGGTTCCAGAAAAACCACACTAGTTCCAGGAAAATCGCCCTGGTTCCAGGAAAATCACCCTGGTTCCAGGAAAACCACCCTGATTCCAGGAAAATCACACTGGTTCCAGGAAAACCACACTAGTTCCAGGAAAATTGCCCTGGTTCCAGGAAAATCACCCTGGTTCCAGGAAATCACCCTGGTTCCAGGAAAATCACCCTGGTTACAGGAAAGTCACCCTGGTTCCAGAAAAATCACCGTGGTTCCAGAAAAACCACTCTGGTTCCAGGAAAATCACCCCAGTTCCAGGAAAACCACCCTGGTTCCAGGAAAATCACAACAGTTCCAGGAAAATCACCCCAGTTCCATGAAAATCACCCCAGTTCCAGGAAAATCACCCCAGTTCCAAGAAAATCACCCCAGTTGCAGGGAATTCTGTAATCTGGGACAGAGGGATCAGATTTCCGCCTGATTTATCCCCACTGCAGCACCTCCACATCAGCTGCAGACAGCAGGTCGATTCTCCACCATCAAATCAACCAGCGGAAAATTGATATTTAACAAAACTATTTGTCTTCCCACCACGGAGATCCCTATAAGATTTTAGAGTAGACCTCAAGAAATGCCACAAGATCATCAAATGTGGCAAAAATACATTCCTGCTTGAGTGCCAGTCAAGAGGCCATCATATTTCAGTTGATGTGAAATAATAATGATTTTCTGTAAGAGAAAACCAAAATCAATTTTTGTGCAGCAAACCTAACCCTGCAGCCTGTGGGCACAGGATGTCTAGCAGTGGACAGACATTCATCAGAGCATTATGTTGACAGCAAGGTTTAGACATCAAGCTGGGATTTGAACCTGGTCCCTTGTGATTTAGAAACTGCTGCATACAGATATTAAGCTGGGATTCGAACCTGGTCCCTTGTTATTTAGAAACTGCTCCATACAGATATCAAGCTCGGATTTGAACCTGGTCCCTTGTGATTTAGAAACTGCTCCATACAGATATCAAGCTGGGATTGGAACCTGGTCACATACAGTACAGTACAGTGCAGATTAAGTACAGTACAGATTAAGTACAAGTTTCTGATGTGAATCTCTCAGCCTCGAGGCTAGGGACAACCAGCTCTCATCTCACCATCACTAGGGGCAACCGTCTCTCATCTCACCATCACTAGGGGCAACCGTCTCTCATCTCACTATCACTAGGGGCAACCAGCTCTCATCTCACCATCACTAGGGGCAACCAGCTCTCATCTCACCATCACTAGGGGCAACCATCTCTCATCTCACCATCACTAGGGACAACCATCTCTCATCTCACCATCACTAGGGGCAACCATCTCTCATCTCACCATCACTAGGGGCAACCATCTCTCATCTCACCATCACTAGGGACAACCATCTCTCATCTCACCATTGCTAGGGGCAACCATCTCTCATCTCACCATTGCTAGGGGCAACCGTTTCTCATCTCATCTCACCATCGCTAGGGGCAACCGTCTCTCATCTCACCATTGCTAGGGGCAACTGTTTCTCATCTCATCTCACCATCGCTAGGGGCAACCGTTTCTTATCTCACCATCTCTATGGGTAACCCTCTCTCATCTCCCCAAATTGCCAGACTGTTTATTGGAAGCCTTCCACAAATTGCCACAATGTTTATTGGAAGCCTTCCAAAAATTGCCACACTGTTTATTGGAAGCCTCTCCACAAATTGCCACAATGTTTATCGGAAGCCTCTCCACAAATTGCCGCACTGTTTATCGGAAGCCCCTCCACAAATTGCCACAATGTTTATCGGAAGCCTCTCCAAAAATTGCCACACTGTTTATCGGAAGCCATGCCCAAATTGCCACACTGTTTATCGGAAGCCTTCCCCAAATTGCCACACTGTTTTTCGGAAGCCTCTCCCCAAATTGCCACACTGTTTATCGGAAGCCATGTCCAAATTGCCACACTGTTTATCGGAAGCCTTCCCCAAATTGCCACACTGTTTATTGGAAGCCATGCCCAAATTGCCACACTGTTTATCGGAAGCCTCTCCCCAAATTGCCACACTGTTTATCGGAAGCCTTCCCCAAATTGCCACACTGTTTTTCGGAAGCCTCTCCCCAAATTGCCACACTGTTTATCGGAAGCCATGTCCAAATTGCCACACTGTTTATCGGAAGCCTTCCCCAAATTGCCACACTGTTTTTCGGAAGCCTCTCCCCAAATTGCCACACTGTTTATCGGAAGCCATGTCCAAATTGCCACACTGTTTATCGGAAGCCAAATTGCCACACTGTTTATCGGAAGCCTCTCCACAAATTGCCACACTGTTTATCGGAAGCCTCTCCACAAATTGCCACACTGTTTATTGGAAGCCATGTCCAAATTGCCACACAAATTGCCGGCGAGTTATGCAGTCTGCCTGTGGCCACATCCAAGGTCAAAAACATGAGCCTAGTGACTTTGACCTTGAGCTATCTGTGTGGAGAGAACAAGGACAATGAAGGCCGTGTAACCTTTGTGACCCCGCGGCAGTGATATCAGGTTACACATTCCCGTCCAAACAGGGATCCACTTTGGCAGGCAGAAACGACGCGGGACATCAAGGATGATCCAACATGATAACCTGGCAGTCGAGAGTGATGCATGATATCATGTCTTCACATGGAAGTTGTAAGGATGACATGCCAGAAACCCTTCTGTTTTATCACATGTATGTTGAACATGACAGCACTGACTGCCGAGATGTAAGTATCGTGTGCCTTGCCAGAAGTAATTCCATCTTATTTGCTCATGAAACAAAGGAACACGAGGAAGCCTTTCGCTCCAATGTTGCCTGTAAGTCGGAGATCAAGGTGAGGGCACCTTGGGAACTGATTACAGGAACTACAGAAGACATTCTGCAAACTTTCTCCTGAATCTGATCTTCAGACCCTTGCCTGTTGTAGACATTTGCATTTTGTGACAGTCCATGGTTGTTCCATACATGAGTTTGAAAATATGTTTTGCCTGTTGTAGATATTTGTGTTTTGAGACAGTCCCTAGCTGTTCCATACATGAGTTTGAAAATATTTCTTGTCTGTTGTTGACATTTGCATTTTGAGACAGCCCCTGGTTGTTCCACACCCCCAGTTTTGAGACGGCTCTTGTCTGTAGTAGACATTTGAGTTTTGAGACGGCCCCTGGCTGTTCCACACCCCGAGTTTTAAGAGGGCTCTTGCCTGTTGTAGACATTTGAGTTTTGAGACAGCCCAGTTCTTCACATTGACTATTCATAGCTTATTTGCTCTCGATCATTGCAAGGTCAGACTGACCTTGCACTCCTGGCCCCCGGGGCAGAATTTCCTTAAAGTAGCAGACAGACTGACGTCTACAGCTTCTTATTAAAATTACTGTCTTCTTTAACAACACTTCCTCAGACGTACAAATATCTGCTGCTTACAAAAGTACAAATTAGGATTCCTCTGCTCTGGGAGACACAGGGCACAGTTAAGTTTCCTGGTCCTCCATGCCATCTGGGGCAGAACTGGAGCTTCCTTGGTAAAATGTGTTACTTGTTATTCTTCTCAATTTTATACCAGGAACTTCTTATGTCTCCTTGGTAACAAGGATATGGCTTTTTCCTAGGAATAACAAAACCTTTTCTGTATGAGAGTACCAACAAACTACCAGCAAACTTGCTTTTCCTTAGTTATTTCCTAAGAACCCACCCCAACAGTTGTTACATAAGGAGTTCAGCACTAAGGACAGACCCCAACAGTTGTTACATAAGGTGTTCAGCACTAAGGACAGACCCCAACAGTTGTTACATAAGGAGTTCAGCACTAAGGACAGACCCAACAGTTGTTACATAAGGAGTTCAGCACTAAGGACAGACCCCAACAGTTGTAACATACGGAGGTCAGCACTAAGGACAGACCCCAACAGTTGTTACATAAGGAGTTCAGCACTAAGGAAAGACCCCAACAGTTGTTACATAAGGAGTTCAGCACTAAGGACAGACCCCAACAGTTGTTACATAAGGAGTTCAGCACTAAGGACAGACCCCAACAGTTGTTACATAAGGAGTTCAGCACTAAGGAAAGACCCCAACAGTTGTTACATAAGGAGTTCAGCACTAAGGACAGACCCCAAAAGTTGTTACATAAGGAGTTCAGCACTAAGGACAGACCCCAAAAGTTGTTACATAAGGAGTTCAGACCTAAGGACAGACCCCAACAGTTGTTACATAAGGAGTTCAGCACTAAGGACAGACCCCAACAGTTGTTACATAAGGAGTTCAGCACTAAGGACAGACCCCAACAGTTGTTACATAAGGAGTTCAGCACTAAGGACAGACCCCAACAGTTGCTACACAAGGAACATAACCAGTGCAGAGGCAGGAAAACAAGCATTATCATACAGAACTTCCAGAAAATGCAAAAATTATGTGTCATCATGATAGTTGAGCTCTGGAAAGTTGGAGCAAAGAAAGATTGTGGAGTAAAACTTGCAAGAGGAAGTGTTTAATGTGGGATCCTGCCTGGAGCCTTGGTGTTTTAGGTTTGGGAAAAAGTGCTGAATCTCTATGGCAGTTTGGAACATGCGGCACAAATGTAGGATGGGTTTTTCCTGAAGCAGACTAAGCGGGAGATGCTCCTACATTCATACTGTCCCAATTCTGCTCATCTGCAGAGCTTACTTGGAAGGACAAAGCTGTAATTTCTGTTACAACATGAGTATGCCACAGCTGCAGTACCCATCACACCTGCTAGAGGGCAGCACTAAGCAAGGGAAGCTGCTGCCATTCCTAATGTAGAAGTAAGGTGGCAATTCTGCCCTTAACCTTTAATCTCAAACAGAAAGCCTGTCGCTAAGTTAAACACAAGTTGTTGTCCCTCTGCTGCTGACAATACATCAACTCAGTCTGAGTCAGTTTCACCAGTTCAGTCAGCAGCTTCATGTTGGTCACAGTTCCTCTTGTTTTGTCTTGCAGAACTGGTGACTGAGGTTGGGACTACAATGTTAGTCAATGTGTGTTTGAAAGTGGAGTACACAACCGCCCCCCCCCCCCCCCCCCCCCCCCGCACCAGTTAAATGCTTAAAAACAATCAAGACATACTTACCAAGACTCCTTAAATGAAGGTCATGGTCGTCTGCAGCCAGCCCTTAAAGTCACCGACCTACCTTTTTCCTCTTGACAAGTTTTCCTCGTCAGTTCTGTATCTGTGCACCACAAACTGCTCTATCCCTGTGATTGGTGCACTGCCATGTTTCTGTCCCTGTGATTGGTGCACTGCCATGTTTCTGTCCCTGTGATTGGTGCACTGCCATGTTTCTGTCTCTGTGATTGGTGCACTGCCATGTCCCTGTGATTGGTGCACTGCTATGTTTCTGTCTCTGTGATTGGTGCACTGCCATGTTTCTGTCCCTGTGATTGGTGCACTGCCATGTTTCTGTCCCTGTGATTGGTGCACTGCTGTGTTTCTGTCCCTGTGATTGGTGCACTGCCATGTTTCTGTCCCTGTGATTGGTGCACTGCTATGTCCCTGTGATTGGTGCACTGCCATGTTTCTTTCCCTGTGATTGGTGCACTGCCATGTTTCTTTCCCTGTGATTGGTGCACTGCCATGTTTCTGTCTCTGTGATTGGTGCACTGCCATGTTTCTGTCCCTGTGATTGGTGCACTGCCATGTTTCTGTCTCTGTGATTGGTGCACTGCCATGTTCCTGTGATTGGTGCACTGCTATGTTTCTGTCTCTGTGATTGGTGCACTGCCATGTTTCTGTCCCTGTGATTGGTGCACTGCCATGTTTCTGTCCCTGTGATTGGTGCACTGCTATGTCCCTGTGATTGGTGCACTGCCATGTTTCTTTCCCTGTGATTGGTGCACTGCCATGTTTCTTTCCCTGTGATTGGTGCACTGCCATGTTTCTGTCTCTGTGATTGGTGCACTGCCATGTTTCTGTCTCTGTGATTGGTGCACTGCTGTGTTTCTGTCCCTGTGATTGGTGCACTGCTATGTTTCTGTCTCTGTGATTGGTGCACTGGTGTCATTGCAGATTTCAGGAAGCTAGCTATTTTTTCAGATTGCGTCCATCAAGACTTGGTACAGTCCAACTTTGTACTTGGAAAGAGTTGGTATGGTCCAATTTTTTGTTATTTTCCAGATTGTATCAGTCAAGAGTTGGTACAGTCCAATTTGTATGCAAATGCCTGTAGTCTGATATATCGACAATGTGACATGTATTTCTGTCAAATTGGCACCTGTCAATCACACAGCTGACAGCTAGGTCATCACAGGGCACAGACGCACAACAAGACATCTAACCTTACAGCATCATCGAACTTGTAAACAATCACCATGGAACTTGTAAACAATTACCATGGAACTTGTAAACAATCAACATGGAACTTGTAAACAATCACCATGGAACTTGTAAACAATCAACATGTAACTTGTAAACAATCATCATGAAATTTGTAAACAATCAACAAGGAACTTGTTAACAATCATCATGAAATTTGTAAACAATCAACATGGAACTTGTAAACAATCAACATGTAACTTGTAAACAATCATCATGAAATTTGTAAACAATCATCATGGAACTTGTAAACAATCACCATCTTGTAAACAATTAACATGTAACTTGTAAACAATCATCATCTTGTAAACAATTAACATGTAACTTGTTATCAATCATCATGTAACTGCATTGTATAATGTGTAAGTTATAATGAATAATTTGAGCACATGTAAGCGAGCAACATGTATCAAACGTATCAACACGTTCAATGGGAGCCAAAAAAAGCATCATGTTTAGAGACGCAAACGCCGGCAGCGCGCAGCGAAGCAAGATTCCGGACGCAGCTGTGGATGAAACAGGAAGGAACCTGCTGAGTGAACGTTTGAGATGGACAACAGGAGAAACAGCAGGAGGGAATAAAGACTCCGGGTACAGCCGAGGGGAACAGATGCAGATATCGGTTAAGTTACGTTGAGTAGCAATTGACAAGAAATACTTTGCAATAATTTCTCGGACCTCCCAACTTTCGTTCAGTTAAAATAAGATGTTTGCTTTTCCTCCATCTGCTGGTTTCTCCATCTCAAATTTTCACAGACAACAAGAAAGACAAGAAATCTTAAAGGAGAAAGAAATTAGTACAAGAAGGTCGCTGGGCAGAACAACGCGCCACACACCGCTGGAACCATGGAACCCAGACCTGGCCAGGCAGTTTGTGCCTTTCTATAGTTCGGTTCATGTGATGTAAAACTCATTTGGAGCAGTTTTCTGGGGGAGAATGGAAATTCTCACTCTTCACAAGGAGAAATTGTCCTTTCAGCGGGAATAAAACACGATGTCTGAACCATCAGACAGACTGGATTTGAGTGGTCAATCATGTGATTTTACAATTATTCTAGACTTGTTTCTGATAAGTCAGCTTTATAATGACATGACCCCTTCTCTGATTGGTCGAACCATGTTTCCTGGTGTGTGATTGGACAGTACTTTTGCAACGCCATTTCTGATTGGTCGAACCATGTTCCCTGTGTGTGATTGGACAGTACTTTTGCAACGCCATTTCTGATTGGTCGAACCATGTTTCCTGGTGTGTGGTTGGACGGTACTTTTGCAATGCCATTTCTGATTGGTCGAACCATGTTTGCTGGTGTGTGGGTGGACGGTATTTTTACATTCTGACAACAAAACAGATGTTTCCGCAGATATCAACGAGCGCCACATTTACTCACCTACAGTCATCAGCAGGTCCAGGAAACAGCCATGTGAGACCACAGCGTAGGGGAAACATCAGTGTGAGACAGCATCATGGTGACAGCACAGAAAGAGAGAGAGAAGAAAAGAAGTAAATAATGGAGGAATGATTCATCATAAACACCAGACCAAACTGATCACCACAGCAACCGTTCA